>CABEEJ010003077.1:34194-48488 GCA_901482245.1 Timema douglasi | reverse complement strand
AAGCATCATGGACAACTATTTCTAGTTGGTGTTACAAAGCATCATGGACAACTATTTCTAGTTGGTGTTACAAAGCATCATGGACAACTATTTCTAGTTGGTGTTACAAAGCATCATGGACAGTTACTTCTAGTTGGCACGGCAAAGCGTCTTGGGTCAACACGAATTTCTGTGATGGCGTTTAACACTACACAACTTAAGCAGATTATTATTTCTATTTTTGACGAGCGTTCACGTGAATCAAGCTTCATTACACGATTATTTACCTTATTTATTTCTTTATAAGTTGTATGATGCAAGACTAACAATGTGAAGATGGGAGGCCTTCTTATGGAGTGCTTCCTTCCTTAGCGGAAATGAACTTTAAAACTACTACTATCGCATCCGGTTCGTTTACCTCGAGTTTTATCTTACGGTCACTGTGATTGTTAACTTGTCCTCAACCTTCGTCACTGGCTACCGTTGGACCAATAAACATGTGAGGCGCAATGTCTGATTGCCTTAAACAATTTGGGGTGAGCTCAGGTCAACACGAGAAGATAAGTTGTGTATCATACATTATACATTCTACACTGATATAAATACACAAGGATCTTAGAATAATTAATACTATGTTATAAAAAATATAGGTTTTGCCGAATTGAAAAATGTTTGATCTGCAAATTACCAAATTTACAAAATTAGCACAAACAAACTTTGAAAAAGATCTTATTATTTACTCGTTCTTTTAATTAATACCCTTTGGTTAATTGTTGGTTTTTACAACACACATCATTACCAGGGCAAGATATTCGTATCCTAATAACTCTGCTCTTGGAGTGGGGATAGGTATATTCTTGAATATCTCTTAAAGGCGTGTTGAAATTTAATAATAACTTTTTCTCTTCATTAAAAAGTTTATTATCTAGTGCCACTATGGTCATGACCTAAATTTACCAAATCTTTATATCACCATGCAAAGAAAATTAAATTCTATGTTTATACTGGATCAATATTTTATTTATAAGAGCAAAAAAAAAAAAGCTTTGCTGTAAAAACTAAAAAAACACTTTTTCTCTCGTCCCCTACACTCCCATCTAACCACATCTTGTAATGTTTGCCAATGTCTGGGTGGTTGGTGTTGAAATCCTGAATAGATTTACAGATAATGTTTTTCTTAAATTGTTTTCCACTCTCCCTCCACGAAAATACATATATACGTGTCTAAATTCTACCTCCTTAATTATTACCACATCGGTTTACCTTGTAACATAGTAAGCTTACCTTTAACGTTCTTTAAATTGAAAAATGACACCTGGACACAGGAATTAAGCCAAGGACCTTTGGCTTAGTATGCCAACTGAGCTATCCAGGAGCTGGCCCATGCCCAGGAATATTCTTCCCTCCTCTTATACCTTTCATGGTTTTACTATGGCCTAGCTTTAAATAAAGGGTCATAGTGCAATTCGTAAAGGTAAGATTGTTATCTTTCAGGGTGTAAGTATAACGCAAAGTAAAACACACAAACACATACACATGTACACTTCATTTACCATGCAAAGTGGCAATATTACCATAATGGACCACATTATGGCTTTATCTTATAAGCTGCATTGTAGTGGAATCATCCAGGGTAAGATTACTAACTTTCATAGTAAACTAAGGTTACAAACAAAAGGCCAACTTGGTGAAAAAATTATTATATTTTTTTCTAAAATAATGACAATATTTTCAAGGATGTTTTAGAAAACCCCGGTTCTTACAAATGTTTTGTTTGATGTAAAGATGTATGGTTAAACAAAATAAAGTTAACGTTACTTAGGTCTAGTTCTTATCACTACGATGCTCAAAACAAACATTTGTTAATCGAGTAAATAAATACTTAAATATATTTGTAGAAAATACTTAAACAAGTTTATGCACTTAGAATTTACAAACATTTTATAAACCCTGTATGCATCACAGTGAAACTTAAAAACTTACAGAGTTGACTCGATTGTGTTAGTACAGTAGCCCCATGGCTTCTTTGGTGTTGACTGACAGCTTTGAAAAGTTACCAGACCAAATTTTGTCTCTCTACGCAGAACCACATGATCTGAAAAAACATGTGTTTAGCAGCTGTCGCTTCTGAAAGTCAAAATTTAGATATATACCTAAATGTTGACTGTCAGAAGTCAGCTGTGAGCTGTCAGTCAGAACTAAAGAAGCCACGGGGCTACTGTGGCTTCATTCCAGCATCATATATCAATTAGATTATCTTATCAGTGCCCTTAGTTCAAATCCCTGTGTGACCCAGATATTTTTATCACTGCATCTTATTACTTGTTCAGGCTATACGCATATATAATAATTACCCTCATGGGGTAAGGATGAGGAAGGAAGCAATTTAGAGGTAATCTATCCGCATTTGCGTGGAAGGAGAGTAGAAAACAATCTAGGGTAAAAAATCTAGTAGACCCCACAGAGATTCTATCTCCCATCTGCTCAGTCTAACTTGAGTGTGACACCTTAAGCCATTTGGCGACTGACGTGGGTACTTATCTTTGTGAAACTGGGTTCATTCTATTATGCTAGTTGTTAAATTAATGGTATGGAGTCAAGTTATTGTGTTTGTCCTAGAATCATACCACTACAAGGATTTAATGTAGTGCAACCCACCTCGGTGGCATAGTTAGCTAAAGCGCTAGTCGTCTTGAGCTCGGCTGCTGAGGACGGGGAGATCAAGGTTCGGATCTCAGTTGGGTGAACTGGGGGTGGTTTTTCCTAAATGGTTTTCCACTCTCCCTCCACACAAATGAGGGTTCGATTCCTCTGAATTCAACCTTCACATTTCCTAATCCATTAGCGTAATTAGTACTTAAGCGTATAACCCGAACGGGTAGTAAGACGTCGTGCTAAATAAATAAATAAAATATAGTATATAAGCATCAAATGCACACAAGGCTTATTGATTAGTGTACAACGGTTAAATTGAAATGAGTTAATTTATCAAACTTTACCCCACTCATTTACACACACATTATGACTGTAGTGTTTTTTCTTGGTGCCACCTTTAACTACTCATTCGGGTTATACGCTTATTACCTAATTAGGCTAGTGATTTTAGGGATTATGAGGTTTATATTTAGAGGAAGTATATCCGCATTCACGTGGAGGGAGAGTGTAAAACTATTTTGGAACAAATTCCCTGAGTACTCCTGACCGAGATTCAAACCTCAATCTCTCCATCATTGGTGGTCTAGTCTACTGCGAGAGTAGCGCGTAGTAGACCACACGGCCACCGAAACGGGGAATTTAATAATCATGTACACTCCGTTTACCTTGAAAGGTCGCAATGATATATTGACGGACTATATTATGGCCTTATCTCATAAGCTATGCCGTCAAGAAACCTTGCAAGGTAGGCCTGTTACCTTTCAGAGTTTCAGTATAAACTAAAAGGATACGTAATGATTTATAACGACGTAGAATACGTATTTCATATATTTGCTAACACAATATACTTTATGAGTGTTACAAAGAGATAAAGTTACTATTTATTCACGATATTGTTTACAGATCTGACATTAATTTTCCAAATAAATTAATAATTTAATTGCAAGCTTATCAACGAAAATAAATGCTTTATATATATATAAATGCTTTTTATTTATATATATATATATATAAATATAAGATTGTATGTTAAAATACTTCAGATTTGTATTCATATTATCTAAATAATGTTCCATAATATAGGTTATATGATTAAAATGAAAGTGCTTCGTCATGCATAATTATTACAGATTTTATAATAAATAAATATGTATGCACAAACTGTATACTTACCAGACATTCTTTCAAGCAGATTGTACATATATTCCATAACATATTAAACTTATAGTATGCTTCAATATGTAGATATCATATTTAAAAAATAACAGATGTATTATATTTTAGTCTCAGATTGTTATACTTCCTTTGTAGTCTATATGTTTTTAATATCTTGTTTGAAATTCACATTTAATTTAACCAATTTAATCTTTTTAAATACCTTATTTGTACAATTATGTTGAAATATATATGTAATTTATATATGCAATTTATATATTCACTTAATATGTATATACACAAATGTATTAATATATATGTATTTATGCATACATACACATACACACATATATACATATGTACAGTAAATCTATGATCTTAAAGTATATTTTATACTATATATATAATTATAATTAAAAAATCAATTCAACACTGTACAGTTCGTAAATTTACTAAAGTTTACACTCCATTTAACCTGAACGAAGGCAAATTTACCTTGACATATTTCACTATGGTGCAGGCTAGATGATAAGGCCATACTGTAATCGATCCAGGTAAATGAATTGTACATTTGAATATGTAATGTGTGTGACTTTCATTTACCTTTCTAATAATTTTAAAAGGCAATATTTAAAAACTAAACAATAAAATAACACTGAATTCTACTNGGGGGGGGGGGAGTAAGTACAAAATGTATCAGTATAATTATGTGAGAATGTTCAAAAGCTATCAGATCATTGTATTCTACAAACATAACCAAACAAAACCCACTTTGATTGAGATAATAGCCTATTATGTATTGTTTCAGTCATAAATAATGGCGAGCTCTTCAGTTTAGATTCTACAGCCAGTCAGAAAACTTCAGAGAACAAGACTGCACATAATTTAAAACATATAAGTACACTTCGAGAGTATGATTGATTATCTATCCATCCTCATTCATAAAAAGATTTTTAAATCTTTAAATTAATATAATATATAAAAAATGTTTTTTTAAATAATATAATTTAAACTCTAAAGTGTCGTTTTGGTATTTGCCATTGTAATACAAAGCAAACAAATAAGTTGTTTTTTTAAATTAACGAAAATACTATTTAATGAAACTCACAATTCAATAAAGACTAACTTTTAACTGTTTGCTAACGGCGTTTCGTCACTGTCGTTATGGTTAAGTTCCAGTTGTTTGTCCTTCTCGACGTCCATTTCCTCAGCAAGACCTAAGAACAAGTCCCTGAACACGAAACCATCCATATTCTTCGCTAAATAATACAGGAACAACCAATCAGAGAAGTGACACTCTTTGGTGACCTTGACCAAAGACCACACGTCCCTTATCCCCGCGTTGGCCAACTTGAACATTATCTTGTTGAATCTGACACTTCGGGAGTGGGAGACGATGGTCACCAACCTCCATAACAGTCCCGATGTCGTCGCCGCTGCGAGAAACCACATCCAAAACCACAGAAACACGTAAATCTTCTCATTAACGACGTTCAAGGCCATTACGCACATGGCATCGTGATTCTGGATCGTCCCAGAAGGTCCATATTTGTGGAAGATGCATTTGGTGACTTTGGGGAACACGATGTCGAGCATGTTGACCTCCGAGTTTAACCAGTCAGGGGCGAGGGTCAGGAAAGCACCTCCCAGGAAGCAGTCCATCATAACGATCTGAAAGATGACGTTGACCGCATTTAGAAGCTCACAAAGGATGAGCCAAGATGCCCATGGTCGGTTGATGTGAAGCCTTTGAAGAAATGCCTTGCGGACCAACAATATATTTGCATCTCTGGTAACTTTCGATGGCACCACAGAGCCCCTCACCTGCAGATCGGTCTCACTGAACGCAAGAGCTGCGTTTTCGAAACCTTCCACCAACGCTTGGATCCTCCCGCCTTCCATCTTTTTCCAGATAAAATGAGGAACGTAGAATAAGAGGGCTTGTCCAAAGAGGAAGAAAGGCACCCATTGGTAATACGAATGACGAATGATAGGTTCCTCATCCCGCACCATGGGACCCACACCCGGGTGGTTTGGAATGCTATTTCCATTATTGGGTGCCTCTAAATGTTTGACGACTGTGAATGTGCCGGTGAAGAAACAGTATGTGTTGATAACATTCGCAGGGACCCCTGAATCTGCGATGCACTGTATATGTTCTCCGAAATACTGCTGACTGCTGACCAATATGCTACACACCAACAGCAGTAAGAACGTTACCCAGTAGTGGAGTCTAAACACTGGATTGTCTATACTCACAGTCTTGGGTTTGAGTCTGATGCTTTTCGCTAGTACTCCGAACGTTTGCAACATGTTAGTAAACAGTGGCAGTCGACTCTCCTATTGCCCGCACAAGCGCAAAGTCACTCATGCCTTACTTAACTCGCAGTAATGTTTCTGTGTGTGTCACTTCGACCGAGGTACGTACACTACTGGTGCGAGATAAGTTTTCGTTGGAGAAATGCATTGCCTTAGTTCAGCGTATCACTTGTCAAGGTGTTATCATTAACTTGTAGGTTACTCATACCTCTCCCACGTGGCCCTCTCGTCTTTTTAGGGAATTATCTGTCAAACTAAACTGAATCATAAATTATAATTTAAGCTGACTCGTATTAAACTTTGATATCTGTTTCTCTTTTGTAACCTGAATCAAAATATATTAATACATTTCAACATGACTTACTATCGATATTTAAATACACAATATAAGTAAACACATTTTACTAAGTTGTCACTAATAAATTAGAGGTGTCTGACGTGAACAACTTGATGTAGGTAGTTCATATAACACTTGTTGACTCTACATCCATTTCACCCTTTATTGTTATATAAGGTTTGGTGACGTCATCAGAGGAAGCACTAATCTAGCAGAGTAAAGTCTTGAGGATGTAATGTTATCTTAAAATAAATCAGATTATATTTCCAAAGATTATTTCATAAACAAAAACATCGTAACGATTAATCGTAAAATTCTTTTACTCCTTATCGATAAATTGCATCAGATAAATTTTAATTAGCTTATTAATGACGTTTAAACAAATCCTGACAATTCAAATCAAACCTTGGTATTTATAATTGATGAGTTGTAGTTTTTTCGGCTGATAAAATTTTAATTACTTTACGTAATCCATAGGTATAAATATGTAATAGTAGTTATAAAATTGCATAATTTCCGACAGCTTTCTCGCTGTTTTTGTTGCGTTATTATTTATAAAAAAAAAATGACACATAAAAATAATTATTGATATATCATTTGTATTAGCAATATCAAATGTCAACTAAATTTTCTACACAAAAATATTACTTTTATTAACTGTAAGGTAGTAAGAACTTTCACCTGTAAATATTATGTTAAAATGACAGGTATATCTACGAAGATAATCTGTGCGAAATTAAACCAGTATAAGTCTGGTGCACGTATGAATCATTCGTAAGACTTGCCTTCAGCCCTCGTAAAAAAAAACACACACACACACACGTGCACACCGTTCAAAATTAAACAAGCAAAAGCACCCGACACACAGCTCCAATCGTCGACAACTGTCGAGCGGAACCCAGCCCACAGACTAAGACGACGACCCTGAGCTACGATTATTATTACTCCAGTTAAAATGTCACCGTCCACAAAGACTACTAAAGACTCCTTATTGTCCAACCGATCATACTTCGTGACGTCTGAACGTATGTAAATATTCACATACTGTTCTCAGAGAAGACAGTATATGCGGCCTTCACTTTGACCAGGAATAGTGAGATTCGATAGCCTCATGGGAGATCAGGAGGGAAAACTTGGGCTCGTTTAAATTACTCAGTTTCTCATCAACCAGGAAATTTCCAGCTCAGTAGAGCGAAGTAAACGATCAACGGTAAATCCAGTCATTAACCCTAATATTTCTGGCTTTTCGTTTATTTTGAACTATCCTATATTCTTAGGAATAGAAAATTTTATTTGGAGGGAGATGGGGTGGGGTAAGTTGGGTTCACATGCGTAAAATTATAATAATAATAATAATAATAATAATATTTAGCACCGCGTCTTACTACCCGTTTGGGTTATACAATTTAAGTACTAATTACTCTAATGGATTAGGAATTGGGAAGGTTGAATTAGAGGAAGTGAACCCGCATTTGCGTGGAGGGAGAGTGTATTCGAACCTCGATCTCCCCGTCCTCAGCGGTCGAGCTCAACACGACAAGCGCGTTAGCCAACTACGCCACCGAGGCGGGTGTAAAATTATTAACTAAACTTAGTTATCAAAAGGTGGATCTTTCCTTGTAAGCTTTTTATTTTACATTAAATTATAGCTTTTTTCTTAGTACCGCGGGTTATACGCTTACGTATTGTACTAATTACGATAGTGTGTTAGGGATTATAGAGGTTGGATTCAGAGGAAGTGTACCCGTATTTGTGTGGTGTAGAATGGAAAATCATTTAGGAAAAATCTTCCCCAGTACACTCTACTGGGATTTCTGATTTACCTGTCATTGGCAGTGCCGTTTATTACGAGAGTGACGCCTTTTTAGACCATTCGATCTCCTAATCGGGTTTCTAATAGATAAATTAACGTATTTTTCTACAAAGTTCACTATATACTTCTACAACAAATTATACCTTTTATCAACTGTTTTGCTTCTAAACAATAGGTGGTAATTTTATCTCAAGATTTATGTAGGTAGACATTTATTTATTTACCTACCAATCAACATTTTGGGGGTTACACTCTACCACTTTTACTATATATATATATATGACAGCCACACTACTTTTAATTTGTAAAGAGAATAAAATATGATTATTATGTTAAAACTATTTAATATGTTTTTAAAAACTCTTGCAGATCCTTCTACTATTATTTATGAATCTTACTTATGTTAGAGAGGTGACCTGTGTGGTCTAGGGGTAAGGTGTCAGACTTCTGTGTTGGCGGCCGGGGCTCAATCCTCGGTCCCGGCACAGATTTATCTGATTACCAAATCTTTCCTTCACCCCTGACAAGACATCTTGTGAATTTGGGGAATGCCAGGCCTCCACCGTGGTTCGGATTCCACTTTAAACGGTAGGTCCTCCATTTCATCTCACAATCACCCTACCATTACACATCAGCGTAAGTGCGTATAATCCCGAACGGGTAGTAAGACGTGGTGCTAATAATAATAATAATAATAATAATAATAATAATAATAATAATAATAATAATAATAAGTTATGTTAGAGACTGTGTGAATTGTATACGTAAAGATAAGAAGCAGCAAAATATTCTTTGTTATTTTTTTAGCACCGCTTCTTACCACCGCCTCAGTGTTCAGGTTATACGTATATGTACTCATTAATAAGTGAGTTAGAGAGGAGAAAGGTTAAATTTCAAGGAATTGTACCCACATTTGTGTATAAAAGGAGTGGAATACCATTTATGAAACACGACCCTCAATACACCTGACCAGGATTCGAACCCCGATTTCCCCGTCATCGACAGTCTAGTCTCATGCGAGTGCGACGTCTTAGATCATGTAGGCACTGAAGTAGGTAGCTTCCTCTATCACTCTTTTCTTATATTAACAAAGCGTATAACCCTAACGGGTAGTAAGACGTGGTGCTAAATATTATTATTATTATTATATTAACAAATTTTTCAAATTACCAAAGTAAAAGGGGTGACTCATGTTTATTAAAATGCCAGAGGGGTGTGGTTTTGAAGGTGTCGGTGACAAATAGTGGCTAACCGCAGGAATGGACGATTTTCAAACCATGAAGATAAACGTAACTCAATATTTTAAAAAAAACACTATGTATCACGGTCACCGGAAATTGCTGTAGGTATAGTCAAACCACTGTTGAGAGAGCCTTATAGAGCACATATTAAATAATAGTAGAATAATCAACATTGGAAAAAGGCCCTTAAAACTGTTAAAAGTCGACACGAACTCTAAAATGTGAAAGCTTCTAAAATAATATTTAACTTGGCGTATGAACCCTACATATTTGATTTTTAAAACTACAAGGGTGACCTGGCGGTCCAGGGGTAAGGTGTCAGACTCCTGTGCTGGTGGCCGGGGTTCAATCCTCGGTCCCGGCACAGATTTATCTGATTGACAAGCCCTTCCTTCACCTCTGACAAGACATCTTGTGAGTGTGGGGAATTCCAGGCCTCCACCGTGGTTCGGATTCCACGTTAAACTGTAGGTCCTCCATTTCATCTCACAATCACCATGCCATTACACATTAGCGTAAGTGCGTATAACCCGAACGGGCAGTAAGACGCGGTGCTAATAATAATAATTTAAAAATTACACTTGATTTGCATACCTTACGTTGCTTTCAGATGATAGAGATAATGCCACTGTTGTCCCACGTTCAGTTGTGAGTTTCACGTGGTTTAGAATGCAAGCGGCTGTTCTAGACGGGCGACACGAGGGTTTTACCGCGCGATTATTCATCTCCCTGTGTGAACTCTCCCGTTTGAACCAATGTATCTCAAAGGATAAAATTAGCGCGACCAAAATATCGTGCTATAAAATACTTCTCATGTAAAACTGCACTTAGGGTTCCGATAGGTAGAGTTGAAAAGTTCCACCTTTTTATTTTTCTTATGTTTGGAATTACACACACCAGCGGTCTCAAGGTTTAAGGCGTCAAGGTCTCAATATACAGTCAACTCCACTTATAGTGAACCATTATGGACCCAGATATTTGGTTCACAATATCCAAAGTTCGCTAAAACCGACTTAACCGTAAATGAGAGAGGTTGGTACAAATAAAACATCAAAAATTAAAATTAATTTGTTGAAATCTACTTATTAACATTTAAATGGTCGGTTATGTGCTGTTTCTTGCAGTATACCATTTTAATAAATATTTTCTACCTTTTAATGGGATGATAATAATCTATTTGTTTGGATATATATCCATAAAAATGTAAGGTCAAATCACATGAAGATGTTGAATACTACCTATTTGTAAGTTTTATTTGTAAAAGAATCACTATTTGCCTATTAATGTGAATATAAAATAACCAACACAAAATATTCTTTCTCTCTGTATCTAAGATTGAAATGTATTCTGTAATTACTCTTTGGATTGCACTTTATTTGATGGTCAAGTATGACAGACAAAAATAAATTCTACATTCATAAGTTGTTGATATTTTCGAGCCCCTCGTTGTCAAAGAGACTTACAAAGAAGATGTATACATTAAAAGTTAATATATTTTAATTGTTACCCATTTGAAAAGCAAATGTAGTCACACTAACAGTTTTCTTGACATTGATTCACACGCTGTTGAGCTAGCGTAGTGCTATATCGCTTATCCTTTATTTTTAAAGATAAGGAGTACAACAGAAGCAGTCCCACCTCGATCCGATTAGTACTTTTCGAGTTTTCTAGAAACAAACAAATTGAATAAATAGAATGTACAGGGAAATTTACAGTTAGATTATATGTATATTATGATTGGTAATTGTTGTTAAAAAATAATAAGGAATTACAAAACAAAAATGATTCTATTAAATAATAATTTATCAAGGAAAACCTGATCTGTTGCATCTCATTCATACAAGCCCGCCGAACTTGGGTGACCTACTGGTCACATATTTATTACCACAGGCGTTCACGTTACATCCGTTGTATTTCGTCTTGTGGTCACAATAACAAATCGAACATGTTATTATACCATCCTTAGTAGAACAATTACTTTTTCTCAATACATTCGTTTAAATTGAGTCTACTTCGCAAGTGCTCAAAAACCAGAAATTCATATTATAAAAAATAAAAATATTTATTTAAAATATATAGGGGGATTTGTATATTTATCTGTGAAGTAGGGACAATTTCAAAATTATAAGACACTAATATACATGTTTTAGTTAATCTTTATGGCTCTTCTATTATTTTTAATCATTACTAAATAACCAAAACCTACAAAACCTAGCCTTCCATACAACTAAAAAATGAATGTAGGTTGTATTCACCTTCTGTGACTGGCACTGTTGCATTTTCACATATATTTTTTTATCAAAGGTCGGATTGCCTCCAAGTATTCGTCAATTAGTTCCTGCTGCATAGTATGATGCCATCAAACATTAATAAAAACGTTTGTTTTCTGATATACAGGAGTTTTAACTTGCACCATGCAGGAATGTTGTTAATACTCAACGGTGCCAGTTGTGATGCCATATGTCTGGCTCATTGCCGTCATATGTTTAAAATAAAATAATACATTAATTATGTAAAAGTAAGTAATCAATAATTTTGTAATGCAGTATGATATAAAATAATCCCTTAATTTTTTTTTCTAATAGTAAGCTATGTTTTTGTAACAGTTTAGCATTATTGTAACTTTCTTTTTTTAAACAAAATTTACTGAAATACAATATTATTTAAATATGTATTTAATAGTATTGCTTAAATAATAATAATATTATTATTATTATTATTATTATTAGCACCGCGTCTTACTACCCGATCGGGTTATACGCACTTACGCTAATGTGTAATGGTAGGGTGATTGTGAGATGAAATGAAGGACCTACAGTTTAACGTGGAATCCGAACCACGGTGGAGGCCTGGCATTCCTCACATTTAAAAGATGTCTTGTCAGAGGTGAAGGAAGGGTTTGGTAATCAGATAAATCTTTGCCGGGACCGAGGATCGAACCCCGGCCGCCAGCGTAGAAGTCTGACACCTTACCCCTGGACCGCCAGGTCACCCCAATAATAATAATAATAATAATCAGTGTTAAGGTATGTGGTTTTGATTATCATTTATAACATCATAGGATGTAGCAAAAATGCAATGATACCAGTCTTCATGTTATTTTTTTTAGCACCAGTCCCCGAAGGTTAAGTTGGGTAACATTGTTATGATAAGGCTGTCATAGGAACGCTTTAGACATTGTAAAAATGCAACAACAACAAAATTGACTTACAATAGTAAAATGGGTCGGAAATAAGTCAAAATATAAAAATAATTGATTTAAATTGATAAGAACCATATCTTTCTCACTTGGGATGTAATCAGAATCTACAAATTTTGTTCTTGCTGCCTAGATTAATAAGGTCAAAAGTTTCCACGTTTAGAAAAATACCAAATTATATTGTTTGGTGCTCAAAATGTATGAGTAAAATACTTTAAATACAAAAACTGTAACTATATTCCTACCTAAATATACAAATTAAGTTATAAGTTAAGTAATGTATTCCTGGGTTTGTGAGCGACCCGTTTTTGATTAACACGTGGTTTAAAACGTCAGTCTCACAAAGCCTAAAATCACAAACTAAACCTACCCTAAATACATTCAAAGTTTCCTCTTTCTGCGTTCATTCGTAGTAGCTCCTCCAGGCTATTTACACATTTATACCAAGGGGCTGGCCTTAAATTAAGTAAGGTTTTTTTTAGGGGTTTTGAGTATTTTATTTCGTTTTCTTACGAGGGTTGAGGGAGGAGAGTCAGAATTCATTTTAACTAAAAGTTTTTTTATCAATGTTTATGGTGAGACAATATCTAAAAATAAAAGTCAGAAAATAAATATATTAATTATAGATTTCAATTATATTTGATTTAATTACTTGATTAAAGTATTTTAGAATGTTATATAACTCACTTTATTACCAGACCTATGACTATAAATAATCAAAAGATTAAAATAATATAATTTAGAAAATTGAAAAGGGGGCAGATAAAAAATAATAAAAACCTCTTACGTAATTTAAGAACGGCCCCCAATGAGAACGATTTGATAAAGGTAGATTTTAGTGAACATGTCCTTTCATTTGCATGTATGGAGGATGGGAAACCATTTATTAGAAAACCGTCATCAGTACACTATTCTGGGATTCAAACCCCAACCACTTTATCAGTGGAAAGCCAGATGAGAAGACATTGACTCTTTAGTTCACGCGCTCACCAGTAGGGGTAACTGCAGTTGCATCTTATTTTAGTTTTGTATAGAGAACACAAATTTTGTTGACCTTGCTCTTTTTTTCTCTCTCTCTTTATCTCTGCCAAACGCTTCATTAAACCTGAGTCGTATCTCGTACGCGTTCCTCAATCTCAGACAGTGATTGACTTCTTTTAATTGTAATCCATCATGGGGTTGTTGACACACGTCTAATTAGCGGCCATCGTTAATCAAGTATGTGCTTGCATCGGAACGGTTGAGATAGAGGGGTGTCATAATACGAGCGGATAGTAAAACCCTGCGCTAAAAACAATCAACAAGGGGTGTCAACTCTTCCAATTCGACTAAACTATGGAGAGCTACGTGTAGAAAACGCGTCAAGAATTTTACACGCGTGTTTAAATAAATCAAAAGTAATATAATTCGGTTAGGATGGGAGTGTAAATAATATTAATAATAATATTTAACACCGCGTCTTACTACCCGTTCGGGTTATACGCTTTAAGTGATAATTACTCTAATGGCTTAGGACTTGGGAAGGTTGAATTAGAGGAAGTGAACCCGCATTTGCGTGGAGGGAGAGTGGAAAACAATTTAGGAACCCCCCCCCCC
>CABEEJ010003077.1:17864-34098 GCA_901482245.1 Timema douglasi | reverse complement strand
CCCCCCCCCAGTTCACCCAACCGAGATTCGAACCTCGATCTCCCCATCCTCAGCAGTCGAGCTTCAACACGACAAGCGCGTTAGCCAACTACGCCACCGAGGCGGGTAAGGGAGTGTAAAGAACGCGAATTAAGGGCAGTGCTTTTGCTGTTTTTATGGAAAAACATTTATTTGGACTAAATAAATAAAATATTGCGCATGTAGAAATATTGAGTTTAATTTTCTTCACGTGGTGATATCAACCATAATTGTTGAATATCTGTCATGGGCATAGATAGATTAAATGAAGAAATTTAAATTAAGATAAAAAAAATAGATTAATTCCATTCTAAGACACCTTTGACGGAGATTCAAGAACTGTTGAGGTCACCATGGGAAGAAAGGTTTAACTCTATGTCTCTACTGGAGAAATATTTTATATTGTTTGGCCAAAAAATGACTCAAAAACAACATAAACACTGCTCTTTTTTTCACTTACTCTACACTCCCACCTTAAGGGCTAATTTTAAAGATTTTTTTGTATCTCTATTCACATTTTTATTATATTAATTTATGTGTATTGATATTTCTCTCTTATCATTAATTAAATCGTTATTTTTCTAGTGCAACATCTTAGTTCAGTCGATAGCGCGTCTGCCTTTTAAATTAAGTGTCCCGGGTTTGATTCGTGGTGTATACGAAACGTTTTTTCATTGGTGAAATGTGGGATTCCCCTTTCACGGTGATGAATTGACGGTTGGGGACTGGATGTTGTGTCTGTTCTATATTTAAGCTAGTTTATAAGTCGTGGGTTGATATAATCAGTCGGTTAAGAAAGTATTCGTTAAATACCTCAAATATTATAAAAATCGTGGGATAAAGCATCAATCTCGTTTGATCATTTAAATAATTTTTTCCCCACTCTTCCCCCCACGTAAATGTAAGTTAATTTAATCTAAATCCTTCTTTTTTCATCGCATCCTCATAATTGTAAATTTATAAAGGAACTAACGCTGGACCCTCAGACACAGTACTACTATAGTGTCCCTTGTCAAGGAACGAACGCTGGGCCCTCAGACACAGTACTACTATAGTGTCCCTTGTCAAGGAACGAACGCTGGACCCTCAGACACAGTACTACTATAATGCCCCTTGTCAAGGATCGATCACTGTACCTTCAGATGAATTATACAAAATACATTCTACCTCCTTTATTTAACCCCTCGTTATAAGGTTAAATTCTACAGACTTGGCTAAGGTTTCCGATGTCGCTCTTGTCTGTCGTCTATCGGTAGATATTTACACATGACTCCCATCCCTGTTGAAATAACGAGGAAGAACAAAGGCTGCTCAATAAAAACCACCTTCTACTTGAGATTCTGGAGTCCTCATCCCAGTCAGAGGAGAGGTTTTTTTTTGTGGTGCCTGGCAACACTGTTTGTCATGGCAGGCGAGTGAGGTTTTATGGGGTTGTAAACCTCACACCAACAGGCAATAAGCCAGGAAGGGATCCGTCTCAAGGACAGGGCGAAACTTATATGCGAGTGGTGATGTTGAAGTAGCTTTTACCTACCGCACTCGAGGACAACTCTTCGTCATCCTCTGGTTTCTGAGACAGTGTGGGTGATATCCTTTCCTCCTCCTTCTTTTGTACCATTCCCTCCTCCTTTAGCCTACTAATGTGGTTATTGTTGGGAATGGCTCGAAATGATTCATTTAATTGAAATGAGCAGTTCATTCATTTAGTTCAATAGTTCAGTCGTTTGCAAGGTACGGGGCCGTCCTTAAATTACGTAAGGGTTTTTTTTCTCCGTGATTTACGACTCCGCTCCCCTCCTTCCCCATCCCGCAAGGTGAGGGATCACAAGGGTTTTTGCTACACCCCTCACCTTTGCCCTACGTATTTTTATACGATTTGTTAAATTAGATTATTTTAATCGTTTTGTTATGTTTAGACATAAGATTGTTATCAAAGCAAGTGATGGGAAAATTTAGAATAATTTAATTGCATTGCGTAGATGAAATATAGGTGAAATTTTATAATTATTATAAAGGTGTTTTTTTTTTGTGGTCTCAATATAGACATTGGTAATAAACCTTACGTAAGATAGATTCTGACCTCCCCTACCCCCTCGTAAGAAAATGTAAGAAAATACTGTCCACCTCCACCCTACCCCCAAAGATACCCTTACGTAATTTAAGTATGGTCTCTACATACAAATTGTAGTTCTACCGTTTGCAATCGTTTGCGAACTACAGCTTGCCGTTGAGTCGTTTGAAAAATTCATCTTGTATTTGGAACATTTGTGAACTAAATCTTATAGTTGAGTCATTTGTGAACCTTAACATGTAAATAATTTGTTTGAGAACTACAACTTAGGGCTCAGTGATTTGAGAACTACACCTTGTAGTTGAGTCAATGTGAACTACAGCTTATAGTTGAGTCATTTGTGAACCACAACATGTAAATCATTTGTTTGAGAACTACAACTTAGGGCTCAGTGATTTGAGAAGTACAGCTTGTAGTTGAGTCATTGTGAATACAGCTTGTAGTTGAGTCGTTTGAGAACTACACCTTGTAGTTGAGTCATTGTGAACTAAAGCGTATAACCCGAACGGGTAGTAAGACGCGGTGCTAAATATTATTATTATTATCATTGTGAACTACAGCTTGTAGTTGAATAATTTGCGAACCACAACTTATAGTTGATTCATTTGTGAACTACAGCTTGTAGTTGAGTCATTTGTGAACTAAACATTTAGGTTAGTCATTTGCAAACTACAGCTTGTGGGCAGTCTCCCCCCACGGTTATCGCGTAAAGGTTTGTAGCACAACTCAAACCAGACGTCACGTCGCATCGCATCGTAGTGCAGTTTTTTTATTACTTTATAGGAAAACATTAAAGTTTGGAAAAGGGAATTAAACATTTTACGATATTTAAAGAAAAAAAAACTAATATTTATTAGCGAAAAAAATCCTATTTCAATGATATCCATTTCGTTGTCGTCAAATGAAGAATGCAGCAAATCATGCTTCAATATGATTTCTGGTTAAAACATATTCGTGTGTCTAATCAGTGGCGGATTAAGGGAGAGGGGGAATACAGGCTAGTCAGACTTTATATGGGCTTAAACGTGAGTTGTTCTCACAGAGTGCTTTTATCACAACGCTTAGCCTGAAAGGTGTCTTACCTTGATGGATTACACTATGGTCCTATCCTATAATCCGCGCCATAATGAAACGATAAAAGGTAGTTATGAATCCTTAGTAAAAAAAAAATTGCATCTAAAATAACTAGCACTAATAATATCTCAGAAAACAATATAGAAACTACCCAGATTGGTGGGCACGCGGACAAAGACGTCAAGCTTCTCTTTTCTGGTTTGCCAGTTGAAGGTCGGCCTTAAATTACGTAAGGGTTTTTGGGAGAGGGGGTCAGTATTTTCTTACGTTTTCTTAAAGGGGTTGGGGGCTCCTAATCCATCTTACGTAAAGTTTATTTTTAATGTTTATGGTGAGAACAAAATATTTTTTTAGTATAAAAATAAAAATATTAATTTTAAGATATCACTTATATCTCATTTATTTAACGGAATTAAAGTATTCTAAAATTTCATGAAACTTGATTTATTACCAATCCTCATGTCTAAAAAATAATAAAAACTATTAAAATAATCTAATTTACACAATCGTAAGAAAGTACGTAAGATAGAAGGGGGGTGGGCTGAGGGAAACTCTTACGATCCCTTACGTGGTGGGAAAAGGGATCGAAAATCATGAAAAAAGTCTCAAGTAATTTAGGACGGCCCCTGACGAGGAGGTTGATGTCCGAAAATTAGTTGGTTGTGGGTCTACTGAAGGTGTTTTTACGTTCTCATTATAATTAGCTTATGGTGGAAACATTTTTTCACGAAAGTTTACATATGATTGGTTTTTGTAAGTTACAATTGTTTTGAAAATTGTCTTAAGTATTTTTAAACTAATATCTGGAGAATGTGTTACATGACAAATAGGAATTATGGTTCATTTTTATTTTAAAAATAAAATTAGGGTAGTTTGCCGATGACTAAATTTTGAAAAAATGTTGTTGCAAACTACGTATAATAGACTATATGAGAAATTATGTATGATTGTGTCAGATAATTAATTTTTTGTATGATTTTTTTACTTCCCCTCCGAGAAAATACGGGTGCGTTGTTAATAAATAACGTATTAAAACTATAAATAGACAGAAAATTCCATCTTTTTTAGTTCAACGAACCTTTGCAGGAGATTACAGCGCTGCCAAGTTGTCTTCGTTGAGTAATAAAATATATACAGACCAATTATCATCAAAAGAACCTTATTTGACAGCTAGAGAAGCTATTAGATCTACTTTAACGTATTAGTAAATGAAGTCATATGACCTGCAGCTGTCACTTTTGATAGATATTATCAATACCTATAAAATAGCGCTAATATATCTATCTATATATATATATATAAATAATAAAACCCCGATTTACTCACTCACTGAAAAAATAAACCTCATTGATTCATCACCGTATCTCCCAAACCCCTCGACCTGAAATCTTGAAATTTGGCAGGAATGCTCCTTTTAAGTCGTAAGTATCCGATAAGAAGGGGTTTAGTGAAATTCAACCCCTAAAGGGCTGAAAAGGGGATTGGAACATTTTTAAAGCTACAACTGTATCTTCCAAACCACTTGAGCTGGAAAGATGAAACTTTGCTGGGAGGTTCTTTTTAAGTTGCGAGCCAGTGGGTTTTTTTTTTTGTACATTTCTAAATTCACCCATGCCGTGGTGAAATGGAACGGGGGTCAGGAAGGTGTTCCATATCTTACAAACAGCTTGAACAGGAAAGATCAAATTTGGCAGGAAGGCTCTTTTTTTAGGTAACAGGTCAGAGCCTTTTTGGGATTTTTCGAAATTCAGACCATAAATAGGGTGAAAGGGGAAGGAGGCTGTTTTTAATAGTTTCAAAATTCCAAAAGATATTAAACCTGCGTGAATTGGATAGTAATATATAAATATGACTATCGTTGTTGATTGAAAATTTATGTTGGTTTTTATAAAAGGCCATTTCATACATTGAACTACGCTTAAAGGCAACAATAATTTGAAAGATATGTTTCTCTGTTTTTATTTAATGAATAAAGGTTTTCCTATTTTTATTAAACTTGTACGCTATTTTCAACAGATGAAGAGAGTATTAAAAAGAGAAAAGAGGCATTTTTAAAAAAATATATATTCGTACAAGATGATTCAACCGGTTAGGTCAAAATTTAAGGAGTTTATAGAGGGAGTCGGGTGAAATGACTTTTGAATAGGAATTAATTTCCTCTGAAGTCATCTTAAGTTAGGCGAGGACAATTAAGGTGGGGACATCAGATACCATTCCGCTGAAATGAGCATATATTCAGACATCCACACACGTTTAAAAAAAAAGGGATGTACTGGCGCTCCTTTCTGTTGCACCCACATTTGCTGAAGCGTGATTAGTGGCACATTTTATAACAGATCCGGTATAATTTCTTTCAGAAAGATTCTGTAATGAGTCCAGCCAAACACGTTGGCAGGAGGTAAGAAGGGAATATCACATTATCACTGATAATACCCGGTCATACATTCACAGCAAACCTTTCTTGGTGGTTGCGAGCAACGGTAGCATGGGGGTTCTGTTCAGTCCAAATATTGTTGTTACAGCATTTGAAGAAACCATCTATGGTGAGTGACGCCTCATCCGTGGACAGTAAGTAATATGCTCAAAAAATGGGGCTAGTTCAGACAACGCTGCAAAATCAACTAATGGTGTTTACAGACAGGGGTAAGTGTTAGACCTCTATCGTGTGTTTCAAGACTAAGATAGTAGGAGAATAACAAAGTATGCTTATTTCAGTAAAATATTAACATAATTACCCACCTTCAATGGCCTTGCCTGACTCAAGATGACTTCGAAGAACACGGATTCCTATTCAAAAGTTGTTATATTTTGAGTCACAATTCAGTATATCGGAAACAACGTATATATCGGTTGTATCAGTTTTATATTTATATCGGAAACAGCCGATGTGTGTATATATATATATATATATATCAAAAGTTACAATACATCAGCCAAATAATATTACATACATATATAGCCCATATAAAAATCATATATATATGTAATATATATGTATATATATATATATATGTAATTTAAGATACATCGAAAGATAAATGTATCGATATGTTAAGGAAAATAATGCCATTACTAGGTACAGTGGTCCCATGGCTTCTTTGGTGCTGACTGACAACTCACAGCTGACAGCTTTGAAAAGCTACTAGACCAAATTATGTATCCTTACGCCGAAACATATGATCTGCAAAAACATGCGTTTAGCAACTCTCACTTCTGACGGTCAAAATTTAGGTATATATCTAAATGTAGGTTGTCAGTAGTCAGCTGTGAGCTGTCAGTCAGCACCAAAGAAGCCACGGGGCTACTGTAGCACTGTAGATGATAGTCTCGGGATATCTCCGACAGTTGAATAGAGGGCTCAATCAGGCGCTACGTACTTGTGATTGTTATTAATGAGTGTCACGCGGTGGATGCTAGACGTGCGACATTGCCCTCGAGCGCTCCACGTGGTAACGTTTCAACTAACAATACTAACCAACCTGTCGTGCTTGGTCGACCTACTTCTTTTGTTGCCTGTAAGATGGAATATAATATGCACTCGTTGAAGACCGAACTAGTGTTGACTTGGTATTTAACATCACTTTCTCGTGGAAGTAGACATCGGTTAGTCTAACACAGCCCATTTTTCATTGAAAGCAGTGATGATTCCTCATTAAGTGCGTAGGTGCTAGTGCACCGCTAATAGTTTCATACAAAATGCCATGTTATTATATTTAAATAAAAACAATTCATAACGAAGTAGTATTATTACATAGCTTGTATTGCTTGCAATACATTTTGGTATAATATTATCATATCGTATTCTTTAAATTGAAAAATGACACCTGGACACGAGAGTCGAATATGGCACCTTTGGCTTTGTACATCAATGCTCTAACCACTGAGCTATCCAGGAATTGTCCGTGACCAGGGTCATTCTTCACTCGTATCTTTACGGGTTCGATTCCAGTGTACAGGTTTCATTTTTCAATTTAAATAATATGATATTTAGATGCTGCTATAACTGTAATCATCAACTATAAGAGCGTTGCTATATTCCATTCACGGTAGGAATTACTCTTCTGAAAGGTCTTTTTTCCTACCAATATCCTACTATATAGTAGATTTATGGTAGGGAAAAAGACCTTTCAGAAGTCAATTCCTACCATGAATGTATTATACCCGCCTCTGTGGCGTTAGTTGTGTTGAGCTCTACTGTTGAGGACGGGGAGATCGAGGTTCGCATCTCGGTCGGGTGAACTGGGGGGAAGGGGGTTTCCTAAATGCTTTTTCACTCTTTCTCCACGCAAGTGCGGGTTCACTTCCTCTATTTCAACCTTCTCCAATTCCTAATCCATTAGCGTAATTAGTACTTAAAGCGTATAAACCGAATGGGTAGTAAGACGCGGTGCTAAATAATAATAATAATAATATCGTTGCTATTTAATACATCATGTTATTATTATATCGGCTAAATGCTTACGCGTATCATTCTATTTACGATTTTATCTAATCAAAATGTAAAATAGTAATTTGCTATTTTTTTCCATACACAAAAAAAAAATTAAGTTTGGTGTTTTGTAAATAATTTTGTGTTGGTTTTAATATAAGGTATTCAATTATTATTTTTTTTTTGTTAAGTTGCAAAGTATAAGATTAAAATATTTACTGATGTTAAAATATTATCATAAGTAAAATGATAGGCTGAATAAAAAGTTTATATATGCCATATAGTTGAGAATATTTTTATTAGTGCACCACTTGTTCTTATGGTCACCCACCGCTACTGATTGAAAGAGCCTTTTATAAATTACAAAACAGATGTTTCACTGTAAGCATTATAAGTATTTTAATTAATTAATTATTAGTGTTATTTTATAGGTACAGTATCAATAAAATATTTCAAAAGTGACAGCTACAGATCACGTGACTTGACGTATGAATATGTGAAAGTTGATCTAGTAGCTTTTATAGCTGTGTGCGTTCAACTACTACCCATTCAGGCTATGCGATTATTTACTCTAATAGGGTAGAGATGATGAAGGTAGAATTTAGAGTAAGTGTACCCTCATTTGCATGAAAGTACAGCAGGAATTTATTCAGGAAAATATAAACACATCAGCACACAAATCCGGGATTCAAACTTCTCCCTCCCTATCATTGCCATACAAAACAAGCCGCCGATACTGACGCCTTTTTCCATATGCCCACCAGTGGGACTTATGGGATCTTCATCTGTGCCTTTTGAGAGATAGTTTAAATGATGACAAAAAAAAAAGTCCAGCCCATCTCAGCACCCGATCTGGTAATACACATACATGATAATTACTCTGATGGTGTGGGAAGCAATTCAGAGGTAATCTATCCTCATTTGCGTGGGAAAAACATCCTCAGTAGAACTGACTTGGATTCGATCCCCGATAATCCTAGTCTAACATGAAAGTAACGCTTAAGACCATTATGAGGAAGGAAGAATTAAGAGAAAATGTGTCGTATCTGCGTGGTGGTAGAGTGGTAAATCAACTAGGAAAAAAACTACCCTCAGTAGATCTGGTGGGGGTTCAAACCCGGATTCCTTCCGACACACGGCGAGCTAGACTGAATGAGCTTGACAGTCATACAGCGTAACCACGTGCTTAAGATGGATGTCGACTGGAAAACAATTTTTTTTTTGTTTTTTTCCAAACCTACCTTCCTCCCACGACCACACTATAGCCGATGTGCCTGTAACTGTGCTACATAACGGCACCAGTGCGACCAAATCAGTTCAAGGTGACGTCTAAATATCCAGGCTGCTACTTCCAAGTATCTCTTGGTCATTAACGGTTAGTTATCTGCCACGAGGGTCAGTGTGAGTAGGCAGGTAGGCGGACCTCTAATGTGCGAGACACAAGAATCTCTATTTACTTTGGCTTTTTCCAGCACGGTCGGTCGCCGGTGGAGGTGTTCAATATTCTGGCTAGTGTTACACTACACGCCAGGCTTTGCAGGATAAAGTGGTCAGATACGTGGTCTCAAGGACGGATGTAAAGGGGGGGCTTGGGGTGTGACACCCCCCTTCCCCCATTATACTTATTTTATTTAATATTACAATAACTAAACAAATTAAATCATTTTAAACTATGTTAGAGTCATTACTAGTTGTACTGTCGCGTATTATCTCACAAACCAGTTGCTTCGCATTTCATTCATTGCCATTAATTGATTTACATTCCTAACACATGATTTAATTAGCAAAAATATAACCTTCCTAATCTCATTAGCGTAATTAGTACATTAGCGTATACCCCGAACTGGTATTAATACGTGGTACTAAGAAAATCAAAATTTAACAAAATACATTAATTAACATTAAACTTGTATGCGTTTTTATAAAGAAATATTCTATTTTTAATCAGTATTTTCCTTTTCTTAGTAATAATTATTGAGATATTGATTAAATTTGCTGAAAATAGAAATAAACTTGAATGAATCCATATAGCTAATAAAATTACACATACGAATGATCAGAACCTCCCTATCCACCCTTTACCCCCTTTCCCAATCCCGAAAATTCTGGATCCACCTCTGCGCTGTGTGCGATAGTAATCGTTGCATTAATTACTATAATTAGCACCGCGTCTTACTACCCGTTCGGTTTATACGCACTTACGCTAATGTGTAATGGTAGGGTGATTGTGAGATGAAATGAAGGACCTACAGTTTAACGTGGAATCCGAACCACGGTGGAGGCCTGGCATTCCCCACATTCACAAGATGTCTTGTCAGAGCTGAAGGAGGGGTTTGGTAATCAGATAAATCTGTGCCAGGACCGAGGATTGAACCCCGGCCGCCAGAACAGAAGTCTGACACCTTACCCCTAGACCGCAAGGTCACCTACTATAGGTTAATTAAAAATTATAAATAATGATATTGTGCACTTTTTTTAAGCATTACGTCTTACTAGACTTTCGGGTTGTACGCCTATGTCCTGATTACACTAATGTGTTAGGAATGAGGAAGGTTATATTTAGAGCAAGTGTGCCTGCATTTATGTGTAGGGAGAGTGGAAAACCATTTAGAAAAAAACCTCAGTACACCCGACTGGGATATGAACCCCGATCTCCACGTCATAAGCTGCCCAGTCTATTGCAAGAGTGTGTCCTTAGACCATGCGGCCACCGAAGTGGGGGACATTGTTTTCTACAAAATTAGATAAAATCATATTACCGGTCTATAATAGGCACGGTATTTATAGATTATTAAAACTATGTAACTGCAATGTGTACATTAAAAAATCTCTATTTTTTATTTATTTTAAGTATTTAACGTGCACTTTCTGAACCGACTAGTTTGATCGCACACGAGGATTTCTATGAGCGAGAGTGAAAGGACCTACCAAGTTTTCCAGGAGAGTTATTTTCACGTATCTTCCAGGGATCTTTTACGTGCCACAATCGACATGGGACCGGTGGCTTTATTTACCCTGTGAAGGAAGTTCCTCTATAGATTTTTATCACTCAAGAAAAATCTATTGACCTCTGCTGGTTTTGAACACACACACGCATATCGGATCCTGAGGCAAGCACTTTAATCCAAGACCACCGAGGTTGTCTTTTTCTTTAAGGTATTTTAAATATTTTACTGTGTACACCTCACACAAATGTATAGTTACACTAAGTTTGAGCTCAATACGTTAATTATTACTTTACCTTAAGGCCCTTGGTCCTGTGAAGTGCTAGTCTAAAACATATTTTGTAGGATAGTGGGTGGGAGGGTGAAAGGCTTCACAACTGACCAAAGTATCCTTCCGCGCCAACAACAACGGATGGATCGCGGAAACCGTAAATGGTGCTAGCTACCGGTCAGGCCTTGCGGAAAAATCATACGTTTGAAAATATCAATTTTCTCGAGAACGAGTGAAATTGTAATGTTAATATTTTTAACACCCCTTCTAAGATAATGTGTCGATGTTTATTAATTGTTACATTTTCTTATTTTTTTGTTATGAAGCCGGTAGTTTTCTATTGAAAAATGTCAATTTTATCGATATTTGATCCCTGTTAAAATTATATAGGAGGTGTGTATATAAAACGTATAACTTAATCAACATGCTTATATTCTTGAACAAACTGTTTCCGAAAAGAAAATGGCAAAACAATAAACATTCTTGAAGATAGCCTTTTATTGCCATGGCTCTGCATTTCCACGCCAAATGAAAAGGGTCAATCGCCTTCACAATGGTATGCAACAAGTATAAAATAGCAAGCTTAGCCCCTTATAGCTCGTGAACTGTAATGATTAGAAATAATAGTTAAAATTGTGCAGTAACATATTAATTGTCGAATGACCTTAATCATTGTAAGCTCGCACGGTATACGCGAAAATTGTAAATGCACCGGGTGGGCACGCTGACGGGATGTTAGATCTGATTTATCGATACCAAGGAGGTCGAGGTTGGAATTCTTGACGGGTGTACTGAAAGTATTTTTTTTTATAAATAGTTTACTTTCTCTTCGTGTAGATCCAGGTACATTACCTCTCAATTCTTCAGTCCTTCTGGCTACTCCACCAGGATATTTAAACACGTATAACCCAAGTAGGCTGATAATTTATTTGGGCACCCTCATCTTAATGCCCATTTGGACTATTCACATATTTACAGTGCTAGAGTAGAGACGAGGAGAGTAAATGTATCCATGCATACACCCATCATTCGAACCCCAATATCTTCATCTCCAGTAATACAGTCTCAGTCTATTGCGAGAGTGACCTCTTACCATAGACTCTCGATGGTTTGGTTAAAATCCCAATTGGTATTTTTTTTAAACATAGTTACGATAAAGTTTATTAGGATAACTTTTAATGGTTGTGGATGATCGGAAGAATTTGTGTTGAAATATTCATTTGAATAGTTGCTTTGGAAGTACGTACAATATTATAATTATTTTTATTTTTTTATCACCGCGTATTTCTACTTATTCAGGTTGTACGCATATGTTATAATAATTAAATAAACTAAATAGCTTCTAGAGGTATATAAATTATGTAAAAACCAAGGTGAGGACCAATCGTAATAGCCTCTGTAAACATCGAGTTTAAAAAATAAAATCTGGTGAAGATTATTTTATATAACTTGCAAAAATAATAACATTTTCAAAAATATGGATGGACAGCTCAAAATTGATTTAGGAACATCTAATTTTTCTAACATTTATCGGGTGGGGGGGGGGGGGCATTGGGAGGGGAAGGAAGTCAAGTCTATAAAACCAACTCCCCCCCTTCCCCCAACCACTTTCCTTACACAAATAAGTTAATGTCCCCACTACTTCGCTATAATCTGATAAAATGCAGATTTAACTTGTTTTCTTTCCTTGAATGACTAAGCTCAGTGATCCTGACTCATTACTATGATTGGTTAAGTCACGGCAGGAAATGAATAAGGGTCGACAGGAAAACGTGTTGGTTTTGGAATGAAGATAGGGCGGGGACAGAATTCAGAAGATAGATCCAATGAATGGACGACGTCGCTCCCGAGAATTTCGGTGAGAATAATTTCTAGGACCATCCAAGAAGAGCTGGAATGATACTTGACACAAAAGGTCAAACGACGGATGACGTCAGCAAGTTGTATAGGGACCACTTCAAGGCCACCCGAAATTATCTAGTGACTCGATGATGTCTTTCAATCAGTAATACCTAGGCGATGACTTTCCGAGATGGTTTGCTAGAACCACTTCTTTCACACAGAATACTACTGACATTTGAAGGCTTAGCTCTGCAAATTACTTTGAAATTTCAACTAAAGCAGGTTTTTTCTAGTTTTTTTTTTACATTTTAATGTTTCATTCTAACACCAAATTATTCGATTGCCCAAGGGGTACAGGATCGATACGATTTATAAAAGAAACAAAGGTTAAGTTACTTCATTGTTTATTTATTATATAACTTGAATGCCCACATTGGTGGTTATGTGGTCTAAGGTGGCCTAAAGTGGTCTGAGCCATAGATGGAACTTTCTTTGACGAGGAGGTTTGGGTTCAAATCTTTGCCTGGTGCACTGTGATTTAACCATATCTTCTCTACTATAATGCTGGTACATTTCCTCTGGATACCCTTCTCTAGAAACTAAGACGTTTTAATAGCCATGTAAAGTACGAATTGAAAAATGTGTTGTGTATAAAATAAGGAAAAATAGGCTAAAATGCAAATTAAACTTTCAATTTCCATTATAGTATTATTTTTAAAAGACCTGGGTCTTACATTTTCCCCACTGAATCTAAAAATTAAATTCATTTGAAAGCAGCTTTTTTTTAAAATACATAGTCGTGCCTTACTACCTGTTCATTTTATACGCAGATATAATAATTACGTTATTGGGGTAGGGATTAGGAAGTAAGCATTTTATATCATATTTGCGTGGAAGGAGAGTTGGAAACCATTTAGTAAAAACCACCCTCATTAGACCCGACAGCGATTAGAAACCCGATCTCCCAGTCATCAGCAGACCAGTCCAACACGAGAGTGACGCCTTAAACCATTCAGCCACTGAAGCACGTTTGAAGCAGCTATTGGTGTGCAAGTCTGGAAGTGTGCCTTCAGGAAGAACGTGATTAAACCAAGTGGAATGGTATTTTACCACAAGAACTCGCTGATAAGAACATAGGCAAGATAAGTCAAAGGTTCAAGGTTCGATTACCATGTTCTAATGTCGTTTGCATCAGGCAATTCTTTTTTGAATACAGGGTATAGGAATAAACGCACAAACTTTATTTTTACAGATGACCAAATATTTGTCAATCTGAAACCTATTATTATTATTATTATTACCGCGTCTTACTACCCGTTCGGGCTATACGCACTTTCCCTAATGTGTAATGGTAGGGTGATTGTGAGATGAAATGGAGGACCTACAGTTTAACGTGGTATCCGAACCACGGTGGAGGCCTAGCATTCCACACATTCCCAAGATGCGATTAATACACGTCTTGTCAGAGGTGAAGGAAGGGTTTGGCAGTCAGATAAATCTGTGCCGGGACCGAGGATTGAACCCTAGACCCCCAGCATAGAAGTCTTGACACCTTACCCCTAGACCGCCAGGTCGCCCTGTAACCTATTAAATAAGAATAAAAGGTACGTACAAACCTAAGCTCACATGATATCCTCCCTTTGACCTTGATTGAGTCAAGAGTAGTATCTGTCACTGGTACCCACGTCACTCCATGCAGACCTCTAGTATGGGTAGTATCTGTCACTGGTGCCCATGTCACTGCTTGCAGACCTCTAGTAAGAGTAGTATTTGTCACTGGTGCCCACGTCACTCCATGCAGACCTCTAGTATGGGTAGTATCTGTCACTGGTGCCCATGTCACTGCTTGCAGACCTCTAGTAAGAGTAGTATTTGTCACTGGTGCCCACGTCACTCCATGCAGACCTCTAGTATGGGTAGTATCTGTCACTGGTGCCCATGTCACTGCTTGCAGACCTCTAGTAAGAGTAGTATTTGTCACTGGTGCCCACGTCACTCCATGCAGACCTCTAGTATGGGTAGTATCTGTCACTGGTGCCCATGTCACTGCTTGCAGACCTCTAGTAAGAGTAGTATTTGTCACTGGTGCCCACGTCACTCCATGCAGACCTCTAGTATGGGTAGTATCTGTCACTGGTGCCCATGTCACTGCTTGCAGACCTCTAGTAAGAGTAGTATTTGTCACTGGTGCCCACGTCACTCCATGCAGACCTCTAGTATGGGTAGTATCTGTCACTGGTGCCCATGTCACTGCTTGCAGACCTCTAGTAAGAGTAGTATTTGTCACTGGTGCCCACGTCACTCCATGCAGACCTCTAGTATGGGTAGTATCTGTCACTGGTGCCCATGTCACTGCTTGCAGACCTCTAGTAAGAGTAGTATTTGTCACTGGTGCCCACGTCACTCCATGCAGACCTCTAGTATGGGTAGTATCTGTCACTGGTGCCCATGTCACTCCATGCAGACCTCTAGTAAGAGTAGTATTTGTCACTGGTGCCCACGTCACTCCATGCAGACCTCTAGTATGGGTAGTATCTGTCACTGGTGCCCATGTCACTGCTTGCAGACCTCTAGTAAGAGTAGTATTTGTCACTGGTGCCCACGTCACTCCATGCAGACCTCTAGTATGGGTAGTATCTGTCACTGGTGCCCATGTCACTCCATGCAGACCTCTAGTATGAATACTATCTGTCACTGGTGCCCATGTCACTCCATGTAGACCTTTAGTATGAATAGTATATGTCACTGGTGCTCATGTCACTCCATGCAGACCTCTAATATGAGTAATATCTGTCACTGGTGTACATGTCACTGCATGCAGACCTCTAATATGAGTATTATCTGTCACTGCATGCAGACCTCTAATATGAGTATTATCTGTCACTGCATGCAGACCTCTAATATGAGTATTATCTGTCACTGCAAGCAGACCTCTAGTATAAGTAGTATCTGTCACTGGTGCCCACGTCACTGCTTGCAGATCTCTGGTATGTCACTACTCACTGGTGCACAGGGCGAGTGGTTCCTGTCCAGTCCAACCTGTCGGCCACCTGGTAGCCACTGCTGCTGCTGCATGTCTCGGATGCTGCGCGCGCAGACAGGTGGGGTGCCGCGATGCTGCAGTCATTATGAAGGAATGTCGAGACAAGGACCGGCTTCACCTGAGAAGAGAAGAAGGAGGTGGGCGTGCGTTCTGATTGAGCGATTAGTTTTACTTCGTTCCCTTGCCTTGTCTGGACAATGGACACAATGGGAGTGGAGAGTAACGTCAGACCTATAGGCATGCCATAGATTAATTACGTTCTGGAAAGATGGTGCTTTGTTCTACCCTTTATTGCCCGTTTGATGCACGTTTTATACCTTTTTATACATATATGTTGTTTTTTTCTTTACATTACAAGTCTTTGGGAAAGTTATTGAAAGACTCGAAGATGCATAAAGATAGATTCAAGGTTAGTGCAAGCAATGTTCCACACTTGATATTACAGTGTATCACACGATATAAAATTCCTGTATGAAATAGCTCCAAGCAGTGGTGTACCCAGGTGGGGGAAGCAAATAGGGAAGTTGTCTCCCCCCCCCCC
>CABEEJ010003077.1:0-10317 GCA_901482245.1 Timema douglasi | reverse complement strand
GGGGGGGGGGGGGTAATCTAAGGGCGTGCCCAAAGAGGGAGAGGGACCCCCTACCAGGGGTGGCCCAAGGTAAATTTTGCGGCCGGGTGGCTTTTTTGTGTGCACCCCTTATATAACTGGGGTAGAGTAAAGTCTATTCATCGCAGGAGTGGTGTTAATTGACAGCTAACAAAAGCTACCAGATATACTTTCATGTATCCACTCGCCAATCCATTTGATCAACAAAAACGTATATTGATTTGTTGTCTGTTTTGACAAACTTTCACAAAATTACTATTCCTTTTTAATTATGTTTTTCTTTTAAACATTTTTACATATTCTGCTGGCTGTCATTTATCACATTTTTTATGACGAATGGACTCTGGGAATATATGAGAATAACGCCCAAACCTAACAACTACAAACAACCTGTGTGTGCTAGGAAAATAATCTGAAGGGAAACTCCACAAAATGCTAACTACACTCCAACCGTTTCACTGCGAGTTGTGTGAAAACTGCTAGGGTTATAAAGAAAACTATAAAAACATGTTTTTTTAGACAATGTTATCATCTCTCTCTCTTTTTTTTTACTAACAAACACTTTGAATTAGTTATACAACCCTAAAATTAAGGGTAGTTTACTGAAGGTCTAAAAAATCAAAAATCGATTTTCTCAAAATTTTCTCCAACGATTTTGATAAAAAATGTATATCTGGAAATTGTTTATCATAATAAATAAGATGGCAATCCTCATTTTCTCATGAACATTTTACGTGGGGGAAATCTTCCAATTTTCATCATTTCTCCGCAACTATTTGAGATACGAACTAACTTATTATTGTAAAATTGTAGTATTATTAAAGATAAACATATTTTATTTTAAATATATTTTTATAAAATGAATAATTTCTGAAATATAAGCAAATATATTATTTTCTTATTTTTTTTTTGTAAATTATTCCTAGTTCCTAACGCCGTAGAGTAAGTAACAGTGTATATTATTTAATTTATGATCGTTGGTGTAGTGTTTCTACAACAATGTACATTCCTACTAATTCGTTTCACAAATCTTAACGAGCTCTTAGTAAACGTCTATTTTTAAGATAAAAGCGGGTGAAAGTCTGTGCACCTTACCGTTTATTTTAACTACATATGTATTGATAGATGCACCAAAAGACTACGGCTTGTATCCGTAACCAAAGTTAGTCATACACCTTCATAACAAAATATTCTAAAAGTCATAAAAAAAACATGTTATCGTGTGTTTTGTTCAGTCTGTTGCAGATGGAGCAGACGAAACCTAATACACAGATTGAGGGTTGTCTTGTGTCAGCTTTCACCTGTCCTTGAAGTTAGGCGACAAAAGGAAAGGTGTAGGTCAAATAATAAGATACTCCTCTGTGTGTAGGTTGACATATTTATGTCCAGATCACCTTTTTACCTGAAGTAAAGGACTGGTTTCCAAGTACCTGGCGAAGTAAACAAGTTATGCTCGTAGCATCATATTGAGTTCGAATTCATAGCTTGAATTGGCGCGATGGAAAGAATTCAAAGCTACGAACAGTACGTGTGTAGGTTTTATAACACTTTTTCAGCCAAAAATAAATAAATAATACTCTAGTAGATACATTTAATATAATTTGCTACAGTTATTCAACAGTTCTTGAATATTTTTCAGAGGCTTCACGGGATTGTGTATTAATCACAACTTGTGAATGTTCGGGAATGCCAGGCCTCCACTGTGGTTCGGATCCCACGTTAAACTTTAGGTTCTCCATTTCATCTCACAATCATCCTACCATTACACATTAGCGTAAGTGCGTACAACCCGAACGGGTAGTAAGACGTGGGGCTAATAATAAATAATAATAATTCACGGGATTTTAACTGAATGTTTATTTTTATTTAAAAAGTTTCTCATTAAATGCCGCTATATAACAAGTATTCAAGAATTGTTGGGATCGTTATTTGTAGCAAATTATGCTATATGTATCTACTGGAGCAATATTTTATGTATTTTAACCTAAAATGTTTATAAAACCTCAAAAATATCGGTTGTCTCAATAAGTGAGAGATTTCTGCGCAGACGTCCAACATTAACGCGATATTTCATTCTACGATGCATTATTTCAAAATATGGTTCATACCAAAATAAAGTCTAAAGATGTCAACAGGGATGTTTTTCTTGTTGTAGGTGAAGATCAAAAGGGAGTATAAGATTATAATAGAGACGTATTCCCAGAAAACGACACACACCGTTGTATTTTAAGCCGTTTACCTGCAATTGCGGACGTCTTAACTCACGTATCCTTCCACCACACCTTTATCCTTGTTGGAAAACATCAATTTCCAACATAAATTACCAGAGTTTGTAAATTATTGGAATCATAAGTTCACGCAAGCGTAGCTACGCACTGATTTTTGTAGGAATAGATATCTTCAAAGCCTTTTTCCTACCAAAATCAATTAAGGTTCTGGTATTTAAAAAAAGGCCTTTCAGATGTTCATTCCTTCAAAAATTAGTGTATACCTTATATTTCCATTAATTTCCTTGGTTGCATGATTATGAGTCAATGTTCTATTTTGTCAAAATTTTGTGACGAATGATGTATCCGATAAACGTGGCGGTAGCCAATGACTGCGTGCATTGAATAACCCATACACTTGGGCGATGTTTTCTAGGGACCCACCAAATCCACCCTATGCCCGTGGTAGTTGCGATGATAGTTGGTTTGTACTGAATTCAGTTATGGATGTTACCTACCTGTGACGTAACAGCAGGTCAAAATAGGATTCCCCATGTTAATGAATTCACTTTTTACTCAGTGAGTTTTAAAAATATAACGTTGAAACAAAAACCATAAATTCTTAAATAATTCTAAAAATAGCCTACAGTGTCACAAAATTATTATTTTTTTATCTTGAAGTAGTTTTTTTGTAAGCGAGTTTATTTTATAAATAATCTACAACTTAGCCATTTTGCTTGATCACGAAAATGGCTTGTAGGAGTCTTCCTGACAGGATGTATATTTAAAAAGTTCGTGGTAACACATGTATATATAGACTAGGGAACAAGAAAAAATTAAAATTAAAAAGCAGGTCAATGTTTTCAAGGCACAAAATATATTAAAGTGATTATGTAAACTTGTCAGAGGAAGAGGGGAAGTGTTATCAGTAGATAAACAAGAGCCCTCTCAGGGTGAGCTTCTCATTTTCTTCTCTCTATATATTTTGTATACTGGCGTCTAAATATGATTGTGCTAAGGTGCATCAAGCTAAGATGCAACCCACTTCGTAAAATAGCTTTGAAATCTCAAACGTCGTTAAAATTAAATAAGTAAGCATCGCGCATATGTAGGTGGAATAAAGCGTAAAGTATTACACCTTTAAAATAAAGGATGAAAATCTCTAGTGTTCTCCTAAAGGACAGAGGCTATTCTATAGCTAGAGCAGGGCGTGCTGGGAAAGGCCCTACAGTAAAAGGGTGGATATATTTTAGAAAAAAAAGTAGTCCCCTTCAACCCAGAGGAGAATACAATTAGACAGGTGTGGTCTTTCTCGGACTCAGGGTCAAGGCGGGTAAGGGAGAGAGCAAGAACTTTAGGGGATGGAATGAATACAACTGTCAGACAGGACAGAGCTGGTTCACCTTCTTCTACCTGAGGTTTGCTGTTCTAGCTGCATTCCTACTCTCGACACAGGGTGCTTACAAATAAAACTATACAAGTAATGTGGGGATTCAGCAAGTCTGGCTACGTTTAACGACGTTCCCTACTTGAAGATTGTAAGTAAGAATATATTGAATGGGTAGCAAAATGCACTGATAAAAAAAATAATCGTTTAGCTCCTGAAAACCACATTCCACCAATTATAGAATAATCTTAGTCACTTATACAAAATCTTGTGTGTGAGTATATTTATAAATGTGTCTGTTACATGTGTTATTAATTACTTAATTTAATTAGAAAGACCCGCCTCTGTCGCGTAGTGAGCTAACGCGCTAGTCGTGTTGAGCTCGACCGCTGAGGACGGGGAGATCGATGTTCGAATCTCGGTCGGGTGAACTGGGGCTGGTTTTTCCTAAAATAGTTTTCCACTCTCCATCCACGCAAATGCGGGTTCACTTCCTTTAATTCAACCTTCCCAATTTCAAATCCATCAGCGTAGTTAGTACTCAAAGCGTATTACCCGAACGGGTAGTAAGACGCGGTGCTAAATATTATTAGTATTAATTAGAAAAGGCTAAGATGGAAATGAAGTACAAGTTGTCATCTGAAGAAAGCTGGACGTAGAATTGTATTGTCTATAAAATCATATCATCAGTGTATTCGGTAAGGATTAAATTCGTTCAAACCGCGACCTCTCAAATCAGAAGCTATCACTCCAGCAGTGAAATAGTTATGTCGGTAAACGTGTGTAACACTAATTAATTTATTTAAATAGATTAATTAACTAATGATAATAACTTACGAACATTATCTCAACCAAATGACGTAATCACACTTTTTTTTTTAATGATAGGCCATAAGTCTTGAAATCACTTCAAATAAAATATAAACATATTTTGCGTTAATTTACAGTCCAAATCCCATTGAAAGAGCTTTTTCTGACAACTAGAAAGGTATATACAATACCTTCACTTGTGCAATACGTAAAATTATATGATTTTCAGCTGTCAATTTTGATATATTTAGTTAATACCTATAAATAATATTGACCGTAAATAAATGTATTTATATTTTTTTAAAGGCTTTTTCTATTTAAGATAGATTGTAGCTCAGTTAGGATAAATGTTATTGTTTGATTGGTAACAAACTTTATACAAATCTGTTAGATTGCCACCGACACAAATACTTAAGTCGCCACATATGTGTGTAAATGAAACGTTGAGATCAGGCCCTAAACCAGGTGTACCAAACTTGCGACCCGAAGGGCCGCGTTTGGCCTGATCCACGATTCTGTGTGGCCCGTGGACCTTATGATGAACCACTAGTCCAATATACAGTGCGGACATATTCTTCTTTTTATAAACATTACAGGAATACACTATCTTGGTATGTAACTTTTCAAAATGAGCATTATTTGGGAAGATCCATCAAGTAGGGCTGGTGTACCGAATTTGTATTTATTGCTCACCAGATTTGAATCCTAGAAATAGTTGGATTCATGCAACAAATACGCGCAACGCTTCGCGTCATGTAAGTGACCCACTTCGGTGGTCGCGTGATTTAAAGCGTCATCCTCACAATAGACTAGACTGCCTAAGACATGGAGATCGAGGTTCGATCACGGGCGGGTGCACAGAGTGTGGTTTTCCTTAAATGGTTTTCCACGCGAATTCAGGTACACTTCCTCTGAATTCAACCTTCTTCATCCTTAACACATCAGAGTAATTTGTAATCCTATATAAGGGTACAACACGAACGGGTAGTAATACGCGGTACTAAAATGAGTCATATGAGTCTGTGAATAGCATTTTTGTTAAGGCCCTTGGACCTGTAGAGTGCAAGTCTCAAACCTATTTTGTGGAATGATGGGCGGGAGGGTGAAAGGCGTGGCGTGGCTTCACAACTAACCAAGTATCCTTCCGCGTCAACAAGTACAGATGTATCACGGAAACAGTAGATGGCGCTAGCTACCGGACAAGTCTTGCGCAAAAATCATACGTTTGGAAATATAAGTTTTCTCGAGAACGAGTGAAATTTTTATGTTAATATTTTCAACACCCCTTCTAAGATAATATATCAATGTTTATTAATTGTTACATTTTATTATTTTTTGTTGTGAAGCCGGCAGTTTTCTATTTTAAAATGTCAATGCTATAAATATTCGATCACTATTAACATTATAAAAGAGGTGTGTATATAGAAAAAGTATAGCTTAATCAACATGCTTATATTCTTGAACAAACCATTTCCAAAAAGAAAATTGCAAAACAATAAACATTCATGAAGATAACCGTTTTTCCCATGGCTTTGAATTTCCACGCCAAATGAAAAGGACTAATCCGCTTAATGAAAAGGAACAAAACACCTGAGCGATCATGGATTATGGATCCGCATTTGTTATCAATTGTGAACGTGACCTATACACGTCCAGCATTCTTTCATTTTTAGTACCGAGTCTTACTACCCGTTCGGTTTATACGCTTTTAAGTACTAACTATGCTAATGGGCTAGGAATTGGGAAGGTTGAATTTTAGAGGAAGTTAACCCACATTTGTGTAGAGGAAGAGTGGAAAACCATTTAAGAAAAATCACCCCCAGTTCACCCGACCCAGATTCGACCCTCGATCTCCCCATCCTCCCCAGTCTAACTCAACACGAAACTAGCGCGTTGTCTAACTTCGTCACGGAGGTGAGTCGTACCCTTGCTGCAAATAAAAAAAGTTTCCTATTCATGGGAATAGTTAGAAGGTAAGTCTTTAAAAATTTCAGATCATATTAATTTCATTTTTATAGTAGTAAGGATTTTAAAAGTGAATAGTTTCCGTAGTTTCTTGGAAAGAGAGTGGGGAAACATTTAGGAGAAATCACACCTTTATACTCAACAATGATTAGAACCCTAAGCTCCCTTTCATTAGAAAACAATACTAAACGTTTTTTATGCGTGTTACGTGAATGTTGATTCGCCCGCAGAAAGAAGGAGCATTAATCCCATACTGTCCAATCTACCTACGTCTCGATAAAAATAGAATATGTATTGTACTCTTATTTTCAAAATTGGGATCAAATGACGCTTCAATAAGTCCTTACAGGTGACCTGGTGGTCTAGGGGTAACGTGTCAGACTTCTGGGCTGGGGGTCCGGGGTTCAATCCTCGGTCCCGGCAAAGATTTATCTGATTACCAAACCCTTTCTTCACCTCTGACAAGACATCTTGTGAATGTGGGGAATGCCAGGCCTCCACCGTGGTTCGGATTCCACGTTAAACTGTAGGTCCTTCATTTCATCTCACAATCACCCTACCATTACACATTACGTAAGTGCGTATAACCCGAACGGGTAGTAAGACGCGGTGCTAATAATAATAATAATAATAATAATAATAATAATAATAATAATAATAAGTCCTTCACTAAAACTCATAAATCCCAATACAGTTAACATTACATATATATGTTATGCTTCAAGCTGTCTTGCACGTTAGTGGTACAACTACAGTAATTAGCACATTTACTCTACCAATGTAAACAACCTGGCTTTAGAATGACTTGAGTTACTCAGTCAATCGGTCTTCTCCAATAAAAGTAGCTCGTTTACAAATCACCTTATAAGGTTGGTTCTGTTTAGCTGAGTATCCATATCTGCTGATGATATATCACGTACACACCTTATGTTTGTGCTTCGAGTTAAGTTTGCAACCATAATATTTGACGTAGGAACGTGTTCAATACAATAGCTGTGTGCTCTATTTCAAAGTTAGTTTATATATTTAGTTAAAACAGCTCAGATAGTGCTACATTGCTTAGTGTAGGTGATGGTATACAACAACCAGCTTAAATTAAAGTCTGAGTTATTTTTACAGTTCTTGTTAAAAACTAAAGTTCTATAAAATGTAATACAAAAATATTGAATGTCAGCTTAGCCAACTGGAAATATAATTGAAATACACACTTTTGACTAAGAGTTATACACCTATATGGTTGTTACTATAAGTAATATATTACATATAATATTTAAAGCATTTTTAAAACGGTTAATTTACTCCCTTTTCAAATTATATTTTCATTTGACTTATGTGGCATTCATAAATGTTTTTAATGGGTTTTACAGAACTATGTGTTATAAATAACTTGTTAACAAATGTAAAATACTGTTTGATTAAAAAAAATAGTAAAGACCAAGTTTTTTTAAATTAATTCCTTATTTCCTTAATAAGACATACCTAATGTAGTTTAATATGATAAAACTACATGTGTATTTCTTTTGAAAAAATGATACTGCAGTTCAGCCGACCGGGATCGAAAAACGATCTCTCCGTCATCGACAATCCAGTCTGTTACGATAGTAATGCCTTAAACCGTGCGGCCACTGAAGTGGATTTCAAGATTACTCATAGCTTATTAAAAATTATAATACTACTATAAGTTAATTTTTTATTTGGGTGTTATTGGTTTTTATTTTGTTGAAACACTTGAGTTTGTTTCTAGGTCAGCTTGAATTATTTTCTCTATCTTGGTTTTGAGAGTTTGTAATGTGGACTGCATTTGCAAAGAACTCATAGTTTTAAATATATACAAATTTTTGTTAGTAGTTCTCATCAACTTGATCTTATCAGCTTCAGACAAGAACTATTCTGATCGACTATTTTCACCAAAGATTGTTTGTTGGATGGTTTTAAATATTTTAGTAATATAATAATAAACTAAAATTTTAACATAGAAATATGTTAAAAGGTCCATGGAAATGCTCGGTACTTTTTTCATCTCAAGATTACGTTGAATTAAATGAATCAACATTGATCCATTAAATGTTATTCCAACTTGTAGTGGTTTTAGAAATTGTTATTATAGCTAATATACTACCGTATAATACGTTTAAATTACTAAAAGCAAGGGGACCTGGTGATCTAGGGGTAAGGTGTCAGACTTCTGTGCTGGCGGCCGGGGTTCAATCCTCGGTCCCGGCACAGATTTAACTGATTACCAAACCTTTCCTTCACCTCTGACAATACATCTTGTGAATGTGGGGAATGACAGGCCTCCACCGTGGTCCGGATTCCACGTTAAACTGTAGGTCCTCCATTTCATCTCACAATCACCCTACCACTACACATTAGCGTAAGTGCGTATAGCCCGAACGGGTAGTAAGACGTGGTGCTAATAATAATAATACTAAAAGCACACGTACAACTAGAATATTAAAATTTTGATTGTAGATTGAGCTTATTTATAGCTTAGTGTATTTTAGTTAAAAGCTTGAGAATATATTATATTTAAATCAAGGATTCCCAAAATGGTTGGTTGAAATGCCAAATCTATATCGCACACATACTTTTTATTAAGAACACACAATAAAACTTTGCATATATGTTTAAATTAAAAAATATTTTTTAAGTAAGTTTCATAGTTTAACTTGATTATAATGTTTTCAAACAAACCAAAGGCGAATTCTTTTCACAACTTACCATTTATATATTTAACAATCACATGCTTATTTTAAAAATAATTCCTTTGAAAAATACATTTTCATGGTTATCAAAAAAGTTTATTCAGGCAACAAAGCTGGGTAGACACATGTCAAGATATTTACAAAGGAAATAGGAAGTATAGCTTGGATTAGTGAGTGTGGGGGGGAGAATAATGGAAGGTCTTTGAGGTTTGGAAAAAGCTTAACTGTTCAGCTTGAAACTATTAGAATTGTAGCTCTGAGTATAAAAGTACACTTTGTAAATGAGTCGGCAAAGAAAGAGGAATGAGAGGGAGGGATTGGAAAGAGGGGGCTTTCAATCATCAACTTCTTGAGAACAACATACTTGGAGACAAGCACAAACTTGATTTTTGTCGAAAAAGTGACAGATTAAAATTATTGGTCAAGAAATTTTCATCTGTGGTCAAAAAGTGACGGGCAGACGCAAAAGACAATGGCGCTCGCGGGCATAGGGTTGGGGACCCCTGCTCTGGATTATAAGTATCTTAACATTTTATTAGAAGCTATGAAAGCTCTCACTCCATCTAATCCATGCCACCATATGTATTAATGCTGTATGTAAATAAGAAATGAATCAGTTAACAGCTGGTATTAATCTTGTAACGTGACTGGATATAACGTATTTGTTTCGCGACATTAAACCTAACATGTTGAATTGAGGTCAACAGTTAAAAGTAGCTATGTTACAGCTCTGAGCAACAAACACTTATGACTCAACAATCCAACAGCATTTCCTAATACAGTATTACCACAAAACTAAGGAGCACAATACCTAACCTCAAAATCACTTCTACAGATGGTTGTTATTTCTATAAAGCTCGCGAAATATGAGTATACAATTGAAATGAATCATTTTCACGTGAACATGGCAGCTGTACAGCTTCTGTCTACTTTAATGTATTCGTAATTTAAGTCAGATGATCTTCAGCAGCTATTGAGAGATATTAATAATAATAATAATACCGCGTCTTACTACCCGTTCGGGTTATACGCTTTTTAAGTACTAACTACACTAATTAATTAGGAATTGGGAAGGTTGAATTAGAGGAAGTGAACCCGAATTTGCATGGAGGTAGAGTGGAAAAACATTTAGGAAAAATCACCCCCAGTTCACCCGACCGAGATTCGAACCTCGATCTCCCCGTCCTCAGCAGTCGAGCTCAACTCGACTAGCGCGTTAGCCAAC
>CABEEJ010003076.1:78784-91600 GCA_901482245.1 Timema douglasi | reverse complement strand
GGAAATTTAAATTATAATTGTTCACAAAAGTAGAAATAAATAGGGAAATACAAGGTAGGGTGGCAAATAACATCATAATATATATATTGTAAAATATATATATATATATTGTAATATACCCGAGATCGTGCGAAAGAAAACTGACCGAGGGTGTATCCAAACTAAAGGGACTCCGAGATCAAGAGAAGACCTTTTAAACATACTAAAACTAGTACGTGAATGGAAGATTATATTTTCAGAGCGGACAAACTCTATGGACTTCCTAGAGAGGCTCAATGATATTAAAGAAACCTATCAAATTTCGGATCAAGAAACAAATGACGCACTGCCTGAACTATTCGTGGATAAGGAATCATAAAGGTGTATGGACTCGGTGGGAATAACTTACGGAAGCATTTCAATTGAACTATTTTCAGTCCGACCATTTGGAATACCTAGAAGACGACATTAGAACCCGACGCCAAGCACCAGCAGAGTCTGTGGCAAGCTTCATTACCGACCTTCAGACATTGCTTAAGAGACATGGAGGGTACACATCTCATGGGATGTACAAATGTACAGATCTCACGAGCGTGTACGCTCTGCTGCAATTATGTACAAGTAAAGTATTGTTAGGCCTTCTTCTATTTCACTGTATCTCCTTTACAATTTATATTTACAACTTTCTCTCAAACCATCCCACCAGTTCAGGAGGGGTGTTGGTTCAACCTCTTTACTTCCCGAGACAACACTCGCTCTACATACACCATGCTATGGGGTTATTTTAATAAGACTAAAATAATATTAAATACACACTTTCAAAAATGCGCTAAAAGTAGCCATATTATTTTTGCAATGCATGTCATATTGAGTGAACAATAACCAAGGCTATAAAATTTACTATAAAGGGTTGAGTAATACATTATATTATTATCTACTTAATTATTACTTTAATATTTTATACTAACTAGGCTACAGAGAGGTAAATAAAGTATGTGACTTACCAAATTTTTTTAAATTCTTGTTGTTATATATAATAATCTCATGCATGGCTAGAAATATTAACACAGCTGTGTGTTAGACTTCTAATTAAAAACTGACTGCTTGCTGCTAGTCGGAAGAACAAANAAAAAAAAAAGTGATCGAACCTTGTGACCCAGTGTGCAGAGGCCATTACCCTGACGGATTACACCATAACCCTATCTTATAAGTTAGACTATAATGGAATAATAAAGGTATGCTTGGTACCTTATTCTCTATATTAATAATTACGCTAATGGATAGAAACTAGGAATGAATAATTTAGAGGAAATGTACCCACCTTTGCGTAAGCGGAGGTTAGGAAACCACTTAAAAAAACAGCCTATAAAACCCAGCCTGGATTCGAACCCCAACCTCCTTATTACGGGCAAAACCGACAAAATGAGATTAAAATTTAGACGACATGCTATCGATGCGGGTATGAACGTTTTAGTACAAATACTGGAAATCATTGCCTTAAAGAGTGTAATAAACCCACTTAAAGGGAAGTATATTTTGCCGTTTATATAACAAAATAAATAAAATATTGCTTTGGTAGAGAGAGTTTAATTTTCTTCACATGATGACCTCAACAGTTGTTAAATATCTGTTAAGGATATCCTGGAATTTAATGACAACTTTTTTCTCTTAGTTTAAAAAATTTGTCATTTAATGCCGCTATGCACATGGCAGATATTCAACAACTGTTTATATCATCACGTGAAGAAAATTAAAAAATATCTTTGTACCAGAGTAATATTTGTTTGTTTGGGGCTAAAAAAGGCAAAAACACTGGCCTTTCTTTCATGTTTTCTATACTCCCACCTTAAATTAGCTGATCATAAAAAAAATTATAGAAAATAACTATAAATTAATGTACTAGCATAGGTCTGGAAAGACGTCGAGGGAAAATCTTGGGAACGCTCACGGCGAATATATTCGGCTTGAATTGAACCCCGTATTCCGAGTAATATTGGTTAAACCTTGTCATTAACAATTGGTATGACGAGGGGGCACTTCAGAGACGATGTTTTATCTGTGCATATGAATCAGTGATCACACGGTCCAAGGCATCAAGCCCACAATAGATTAAATCTCCAGCGATGGTGAGGTTGAAGTGAGTAATGGAAGGGGGGGGGGCGGATGTCACTTTTAACACAGGATTTCTAAACACACGGGGTGAGTAAATGCCTTCATTTTCATTTAATTTATATGAGGTATTTAACGTGCACTTTCTAAAACCAATAGATTATATCAGCTCGCGAGAATTCATAGGTATCAGAGAGAGAGGATCACGATCTACCAATTTTGGCGGGAAAGTACTTTCATATACTTTCCATGGATCTTTTACATGCCACAATCGACAAGGAACAGACGGCTTTACTTTCCCTCCGAAGGAAGTTGTGCAACGAGTTTTTAACCTCAAGAAAAATTCGTTGACCCCGGCTGGGTTTGAACCCACGAACATCGGGTCCTGAGGTAAGGACAGCAAAAGTCTTCTTAGTAACACAAGATATATTCCAATGAAGCATTTTGAACGTGTTTTTTTTCCAGCTCTTACTACCCAGGGTTACTTGGAGGAGTTTGATCAAGATTATACTTAATTTAGAATCGATGGAGGTCTTACAAATGAATGTATGCCTTTACATCTAGTTGGAGGGGGAATGGGGGGTTGAAGAGTCTATAATGGCAAGTTGCTGAGCTCTTAGGATGAAGGAATATGAACCATTTAAGAAAAATATGTATCATATCTTTACAAAGTTTAAAATGAGTTAGTTTCTTTTGCCTTGTATTATGCAAATTACCACAAAATTATCTTCAAATTCCAGTAACTTTTTTAAATGTTCCTTTACTTATTCCTGACTTTTCTCTATCAGTTACACGTAATTTGCTGACTTTTTAAGCTTTCTTTTTTTTCAAAGTTTGTATCAACCTTGTCCGAACATCTTCCTTACCCACTTCAGTTTCCGCATGGTCTAACGCGCTATTCTCGCAGTAGACTAGATTGTCGATGACGGTTAGATCAAGGTTCAAATCTCATTCGGGTATACTGAGGGTGTTTTTTTATAAAAAAAAATAGAGTTACATTCTCCCTTCACGCAAATGCGGGTGCACTTCCTATAAATATAAACTTCCTGATCCCTAAAACTATTAGTGTAACTAGTAGGGCCGCCGTAAGCGTACCATAAGCTTATAACCAGAACCGGTAGTAAGACCCAGTGCTAAAAAAAATCCTGATTTTAAAAAAAAAATTGGTACGTTTTCGCACTTAAATATATAGTGATAGATAGCTTATATTATTAATATTACTTTAGATTTTCCAAACATTCTTCTGTTAAACTAAATTAATGATTATTTCCACCAAGACTTATGTCTCTTTGTATTAAGATAAGATATAATTTTAAAAAATTTGATGTAATTCATCTAGCACAATTACATATCTAAGGTCTGGTCACCCACGCGTTCGATCGCGCGTATGGTCACAGATGATGATCCTGAAAGGTAGCCTACACCACGGGGGTCGGGGTTTCCGCATGCAATTTATGAATGTGGTTTTCTCATTTTCTTTCCCCGCTAAGCTATGGCTACACGAAGCCGACCCGCGCCGCATTCTTTAATCCAAGAGCCGAATGAAGTGTTGTATATAATATTGTTTATCTGGTAATAGACTACAGCGTCACACGTACAGTACAACGACTGTGAAAGAAATGCCTAGTTTTACAAGTGCTGACACAGTGACTGCCAATCACTGTCAATAATCACTGGTATAAATCACTTCTCTTTTAAAATCAAGGTCACTGTGATCACCGATATCGTAAAATCACTTTTTTGCCCATCCCTATAGTGCTTAGGGGTTAGCATGAAAACAAACTCGGAAGTTCCGAACATTTATTTCCGGTGGTAGGTGGCTACACGGTCCGCGCCGGTGTGGAGCGGATTCGTGTAGCCGGTCCTTTAGTAGGCATATGATTGGTGACCTGGCGGTTTAGGGGTAAGGTGTCAGACTTCTATGCTGGCGGCCGGGGTTCGATCCACGGTCCCGGCAAAGATTTATCTGAATATTAAACCCTTCCTTCACCTCTGACAAGACATCTTGTGAATGTGGGGAATGCCAGGCCTCCACCGTGGTTCGGATTCCACGTTAAACTGTAGGTCCTTCATTTCATCTCACAATCGCCCTACCATTACACATTAGCGTAAGTGCGTATAACCCGAACGGGTAGTAAGACGCGGTGCTAATAATAATAATAATAGTAGGCATATGATTGCACCTCCTCTATTCTTAACTACCCTTCTCATGTCGTAACCTTATTTTTGGTCCGTTAATAACTATTGTGAAGAAAATTATAATTATAAAAGAAGATGGGAAAGAAGGTAGTCCAAGACTAGGGTTGGCTTAGTGACCTTGATCGAGAAGGCCGACATTCTTCTTTAAAGAAAATTGTTTAATTAATTATATTTAACGTTCACTTCATAATCTAAGTGATTAAATCATTTAATGACTTCTAGTTAACTTAATTCTGGAGCTGACACAACACTCACACCCTTGGACGCCAAGTCATTACTGAGAAACCGGAAGCCCCAGTGTCATCGAAGAAATATTTTCAGTCACGCCAAGAATCAAATCAAGGACCCTACCCTCATTAGAAAAACAATACATTTCTTAGACATGTGTCTTAATACCCGCTTGGATTAAACTCATATGAACGTTACTAATTACGTTAATGTGTTAGGAATTAGGTAAGGTTTTATTTAAAGGAAATTTACCCAAATTTGAGCGGAAACTCATTTAAAACAACCTTCAGTACACCCGACTGGGATTTGAACCCCAGATTCTCCATAATCGGCAGTCTAGTTTACTGTGAGGGACTCCGTAGACAAAGAATTCTCAACATTTCTAGACTTGTGGCACCTTTTGAAGGAGATTAGAATCCCATGGCACTCTTGTAAGATTATTTATAAGCGTTTTGGTTATTATATTTTTTATTCAAAGTAGAAAATATTAAAATAGCACAGTGTTGCCAACGACCATATAAGTGTTGTAGCTAGACTAGTACCAGAAAGTCACTAAATCCTCACAAAACGAAAAATTAAAAGTCGTCAGATTTGTCACCAAACCAAAAATTCATACATTAATATGAAGTGGATGTAAGATACATCAGTGGACCGAGGTGAACCCTAGATCTAGAACGATGTCATTGTGATTTGTGAATGACAGATATATAGTTTAGAGCTCTTCTGTCGACCGAAGCAATCAATCCGTTCTTGCAGTTCAGTAGTTCAAAAATTAAAATTCTACAGCATTACAGTTTAAAATGATAAACATGAACTTGACAGAAAACTATGGAAAATCACCAATCACCAGATTAGTCGCTAGGCGTTAAAAATTAAAATTAGTTGTTTCAGACCCGTAATAGTCGCTGGGTAAAGCTAAAGAGTCACTAAATTGGCAACAATGAAAAAGAACACTAAACAGTTTTACTAATTACTTCCTTACTGAGTTAAATGAAAGATATAAATAACAACACTAGTGAATAAAATACACACAAAACAGATGGGAAATAAATAAACTAGCACACTGGCCAATTCCATTGTGAGGGCACTATAAATTAATAATATGTAGTCATCAGTAGTGAAAAATAATTAATGATGTGAAACTTGCAATTAATGTTTAGATCACAATTGATATCTGGCCTAATGGGCGACAGCGCAGCACGCACATCATCCTCAAGAATAAACTTTGCTTGATTCACACGTTCGACGAAAATAGAAAGCAGAATCCGCCTCGTGGCACACACCAATACATCGATACAAACGTTTTACATTAACGGATTATTTCAAATTTCCTCACAAAGTACAAAGAAACTGTGCTTTCTTCTGACTGGAGAGCGTATCCGTTGTCAAATACGCATGCGCACTGATTTTAGCTGTTTGGATCTGAGATTTGATTGGTTCTTCTGTGCCAAACATTTCGGGCAGAGCGGATGAAGTAGAGAGATGAGTTGAACTTTAGCGGAACAGCTCGAGCCGATAAGGCGGAAATCTTATGGTTGGTTTAGAGATTGTCACGTGACCAAGTTTCTGTTCTGCGCTAATTTTTCAACGAACGTGTGAATCCACAGTTAATAGTATATTTCTATTTCAGTCTGCAATTCTGAGAAACACCAAAAGACAAAAGTTTCGACCGTTTCTTTATTTTCGTTATCCTGTAGTAATATATTTTCTTCACATTTTTCCACCTCAAAATCTCACGGCATCCCTAAGTGCCCTGGAGCTTCGGTTGAGAATCCCTGCCTTAGGCCATGCGGCCACCAAGGCATGTATAAAAACAAGTTACTGACTGAAATAGGGCGTTGTAAGCGCGCTACTGCGGATTCTTTTAAGTTTACCGACAAACGACAGGTAGAAATTCAGCAAGGAAGGATTGACATATCGTGCCTTCCAACCTCTTTCTCACAGACGTGACTTTGTCGAATATATATACACTAAGAAGTCACCAGCCCATAGAATGAAGCTGATGATTTTAAATTAAGGTGAGGCAGAATGGAGCGCAAGTATTTTTTTCAGTTTCTATAGAAATGAATTTTTTTGCCAAAATAAATCAAACAATTCTCCAGTAGCAACATAGAGTTTAGTTTTCTGCACATGCTGATATCTACGGATCTTGAATATCTGTCAAGGGTGTCCTAGAATTTTGTCAAAACATTTTCTCTTTATTTAAAAAGTTTTGACAAATCTCTAGGACACCCTTGACAGATATTCAAGATCCGGCGATATCAGCATGTGTATAAAACTAAACTCTATGTTGCTACTGGAGAAATATTTGATTTATTTTGGCCAACAAAATGCAATGCTATACAAACTGTAAAATTACTCGCGCTCCCTTCAGCCACACCTTAATAAAGAATATCCCTCCACCGGGATCGTTAATGTTTTCCAACCATAGTAGAACGTTTATACGACAGTCGCTAAGATTCTACTTTTCTTTTTATCTCATTTCCCAAACAAAAGGCGGCCTTCAAGGGACCAATTATAAGCTTATAAGTTATAATACATCGTGAGCCGCCCTTTCTACCCTCCTCGCAATACCAAACTCCGCATTGAAATATTGCTTTCTAGCGGTGAGATATTGAACTAGTTTTTAAATGTCAATAAGCCGTGAATACTTTAGCTAATTTCCCAGCGTTTTATACAAGTTTATCCATTATACACCCGCTCCACATTCAGTGGGGACATGCACTTTAGATATACTCTTTTATTAGCACCCCGTCTTACTAAATATTCAGGTCATACGATTATGTACTAGTTAAACTAATCAGTTAGGGATGAGGAATGTTGAATTTAGAGAAAGTGTACCTGCATTTGCGTGAAGAGGGAGTGAGAAACTATTTAGGAAAATACCCCACCCTCAATACACCCAATCGGGATCAAACTACGATCTCCCCGTCCTCGGTAGTTTAGTCTATTGTGAGAGGAGAGCCATGCAGCCAGAGAAGTAGGTTTTATACGTGTTAAAAATAAAATATTTTTTTTTACCTAACTATAAAAACACGGCATAAACGTGCATCTTTTTTTTTGTATTACTATTCGCGAGTAGCTCGTCTTTCGCCCCTTGTGTGACTTATTGTCTATGGTTTTTTATATTACTATTCGCGAGTAGCTCGTCTTTCGCCCCTTGTGTGACTTATTGTATATGTTTTTTTTATATTACTATTCGCGAGTAGCTCGTCTTTCGCCCCTTGTGTGACTTATTGTCTATGTTTTTTTATATTTTTCGCCCCTTGTGTGACTTATTGTCGATGTTTGTTCAACGTTGCGGTATTGTTGACATGCAAGTTCTGAGAGTCTTCTCTTAGGAAGTTTGTGGGGGGGACAAGTTGTACCCGTTTTACTGTTACGTATTCACACTACGAGCTCGTTCGTCCGGCTGAAACAATGTGGAAGCAGGGCCGAGAGAGAAGTCAATACGTATGTGGAAAAAGAATAACAATGAGATACGAGTAGAGCTGGTATAGTTTCATGCGATATGAAAACACAGGAAAAAGACGTAACCGATAAAGAAATACATTACCTATCATTGCAAATGGGAAATGAAGACGACAAAAACAAAATAAAGAAAATCCACTAAAACTACATCACTTAAATTTCCTAGAGAAAAAAAACCCCGCAAAATTTAAGACTATTGAATCACAAGGGAAGGAAATGTACTCTTAAATACTTTGATAATAATATTATTAAAATATTTGGTCCATAGCAGACCGGGGAAACCCAACGTTAATGACAATTTTGTGTCCAATTACCAAGCACTGTAGTCAATACACGATTTTGACAAGAGAATTGGAATCGCTGTTGTTATCACTAATGTAGCTAGTTTGATAATGTTTCTGGTGTTAACGTCATTAGGAAAAATTAAGCTGACCTGCAAACGTTAAAACTTGGAATAATATCTCGATCGCATTCGTTCAATTTAAATAGGTGGAACATTTTCAAGGAGAAAATTAAAGGATTTTCCCTTCCCCCCTCAGATCTCTTAATTATCGCACCATGGCACGTATAAAGTTAAAATAAATGGAAAGCGGAGAGGTTACCTTAACGTGTTTTTGTACAAAGTTTGGTCGAAATCAATAGATTAATTAATTAAGAAAATCATAATGCGCAGTTGTTAAGAACATTTAATCAAATTAATATTTTTTCAAAAGAAATAAAAGAGAACTGATAGCCTTACAAAAATGTGCAACTACAGAAATACAAATGTCATGTATAAAACGAGTTTGGACATCAAAACTGACAATAAATAAATAGCTTGATATTATCAATGTTAGATCAGTACTGATTCTGACTTGGGAGATCCGGGTTCAAATCTAAGTCGGGCTCACTAGTAATGAAGGAGACTTGTGCATCCACCGGAACATTTTTGAAAAAGAAAAAAAATCGATAAAACATATTATAATTTGTGTTCCGTATCAATTTCATTTTTTTTAATTTCCTTTAAAAGCTGTTTTAACTGATGAAATTGGATTTATCAAATTTTGCAAACCTATTAAATGAGTGTGTTTGATTTTTTTATATTTGACTAAATAACTTGCTATAGATGAACGTATAAATATTTAAATATATCGACTTAATACTTTATAAACTATTAAATATATACTACTACACATAAAATAACATTTTTATATAGCAGTTTGTTTTTATTTATTTACTTTTTATCTTAATGCGCTAAGGCTTTAAATGTATTTCAAATTAATGGTGGATTAGTTATACACCATTAGATATTTGATTTTTGACTTAAGGAAGTCAAGTTTATAAAATATCTTGACACACATCTAATGGTGTTCATAGTTTTTAAACATCCAATAAGACATTGTTGCATGGATATAACACATCATACATGCTCGACTGCAGGTTATTGTAGCTGTAGTTTAAATAACATTTTATCTCATTTAAACCGACACAAAGACTCCTCACACCCATCTCCAGCGCTCGGACACTACCATCAAATAAGAATATGTTTCACTAAGGTGGTCATAAGGCGTATTCTTCCTTCACGTAAATGAGAAAACATATGATCTAATAGTCTCCCATAAACACCAATAAAGTGCAGAAAGACCAGCCGGGAAGTCCAACGCGGTGCAAAAATAATCAATATATGTTTAAAATAATTGCGTGCTTAGATTTTTATATATCCATCCGGGAAAGTCGCCCATTTACACAAATTCGGGTACAATTCCTCTAATTTGCTTTAATGTAACTTACACATAATCATGTGGTAATATATGAAGAAGAGATCCGCCTCGCTGGCGTTGTTAGCTAACGCACTAGTTTCGTGTTGAGCTAGACTGCCGAGTACAGGGAGATAGAGGTTCGAATCTCTGTCGGGTGAACTGGGGAGGGGGTTTCCCTAAATGGTTTTCCACTCTCCTTACAGGTAAATGCGGGTTCACTTACTTTAAATTCAACCTTCCTAATTACTAACCCATTTGCGTAATTGATACTTATGCGTATAACCCGAACGGATATTAAGACGCGGTGCTAAATAAATAAATAATAAGAGATACTTTAATTTTGTTAACAATTTGTATATTTTTATTGTAAGCTTGTTTAGTGTAAAAACGGGTCCGATGTTCATTGCAATTCTTTATATTATTGTTTATTTGCACTGAGCATGGCCGGGCTATCCACATTTAACTAGGCTAGTGAGGTGGAAATGAGGAAGAGTCATTTAGAGGGGAAATATTTGGATTAGTGTAAGGGGGAGTGGAAAAACCATTTAATTAAAAACACACTGTACACACGGCCGGGATTCACACCCCGACCCACCATCGCTGGTAAACGCTAATAGACGAGATTGGCGTTTGGTCCATGTGTCCATTTAACTTCTTAAATTATATACAAAATTGTTTTCAGTAGATGTCCCATGAGTTTATGGTTTGTTAAATACATGTATGTTTATTGAGATTAATTTTATATAACAAGGGCTTAGTTATTGTATAATTAATGTATGTTATTATATAATATCTTTTTAAAAGCAATCTCAAATTCCACATCGGTGTCCAGAGGTGTTTAATAAAGGGTTTCCTACTTTTCCTCTATTCAAATACGTGTGTATTTCATCTAAAATGCTTACTTCCTCCCCCCTATTCCATTAACAAAATTAATGCATGCGTTTAACCTTAATGGGTACTTATACCAGACTAATATTTATATTTAGTATATATTTATAGCAGAAAGTGTGTGTTTTCATAAAAGATAAGCCAAAATGGTGAAATTTTCCGGGAAGTTAGAGGGTTTGCTTCACATAAGAAAAATGTAAAATTAGGAAATTTCAAACTGGGGCTAAAGGAAATTGAGGATGAGATATATAATTAGGAAAAAAACCTTTAAAAATGGGGTATAAAATTAAAATTTGGGAGACAGAGAGACCACTACAGATAACCAAACACATCTTGAAACTTTAATTTTTAAGAGTGAATTTGAGAAAATAGTGTGAAGAGGGGATCAAAATTACCAAAACCAATAGATATAATTAGTTATCAGTGTGGTAGAAAATGGAAATTTTGTCGGCAGCTAAAGATACCACTCTAAAGAGTTATACAATTCTTAAAACTTTAAGTTTTTAAGGGGGCCCCAGGAAATAGGGGAGGGAGTATAAACAAAAATAATGTTTTTGTTGTTGTAAAAAACTTAGAATTTGGAAGGAAGGTAAAGGAGCTACTTAAAATAACCAGAATAATCTCAAAGTTGTAAATGGAATATCGGGATTCTGGAAAAATTAGAAAAAACTGTTAGGGAGTGTTGAAAATTAAATTTGCCAGTAGTGAATAGGGAACAATCTAAATAACAAAATTAGTGTTAAGTATGTCATCTTTATAAGTGGAAGCTGGTGAAATGAGTTTTTTTTAATTTTCAAAACTAGTAGAGTAAACTACTTATGGGTGTGGTGGAAATTGTAAATTGGGGTGGATGGTGAAAGGACCACCCAAACTGCAATGAAGAACAGTCTTAAATGTAAAAGTGAAGGACTGGAAAACAGGAAGGGTGCCCCTTTTAAAATTTCCAAAACGGGACCAAAAAAAATTTACCTTAACAATATAGTTTCAACTAATCTTAATTAACGGTATAGCTAACTCTGCTATATCTTATTAGCCAACCTGTCAGTTAGAATTCCAGCAGCGTGCACTGGGGGTGGTGTCACTAGGGTATGATTTTATATCTTTTCTTCAGGTAAATATGACACGTTCCCTCTTAATTTAACTCATAGCTCCTGTCACATTAGGGGCATTCTTTATATAAAGACAATTTAGAATATAAGCTTTTACATGAGAGATAAAATTATCGTCAACATTGAAATAATCTTATAGCATAGTGCTGATACCACCTATATAGACATAGGTATCTACTAATACTTTTATAATGGTCACGCCTTGCTACTATCGGGACTCAAACCCCGACATCTTCGTCACTAGCAATAAAGTCTCTTGCGAGTTTTAAATAACAACATATTCAATGAGAAACAGAAAGAATTTTATGATAAAGCCGTAATTAAATTAAATTATTGTGTTGACAAAGTGAATGCCTTTAATCAATTTAGAGCAGGAATTCTAAGCCGGCGTGCAACGGCATTTGGTGCCACGAGATGGGCTAGAGGTGCCGCAAGATTTGGGAGGGGGGGGGGGGGAATAAANGGGGGGGGGGGGGGGGGGAATATAAAAAATATATTAACATAAAATAATGAAAATAAATAAAGAAACAAAAAATTGTCTCTTAGTGTTTCTCTGAATTGCTCGTGCCATGCCACAAGATGTGAGACAATTATTTTTATGACTAAATACTAATAATTTTTATTGATATTATTACTTAGTGATCTCGCATTGTAGCTAGTTAGTGTGCTAGTTTAAATTATTTCCAAAGCTATTTTACTTTATAAGTGTATTTATGCATTTAATTTAGTGTTTTTGTTATTTATATATTTCTACTAGCTGACCCGGCAAACGTTGTTTTGCCATATAAATAATTTTTAAGTAATTTCTAGTGTAGACAAAAAATATCTTACTTATTGTAAGTGTGTAAGAATGTGGTATATGCGTGAAATAGGCATGGAGCGCTGTGAACGATGAGGGAATATAAAAATAACAAAAGGCAAACATTATTTTTAAGTTATTATAATTTATTCCTTAAAATTATATATCATTAATTAATCAATTACGACAGTAACACTAACAAACAATATCAATCTCTTAATGCCATAGCGTGAACAATATTTTTTGTTAGTCCATCTTTAGCTAACACAAACAAACTGGATGGTTTACCCACTCG
>CABEEJ010003076.1:23178-77927 GCA_901482245.1 Timema douglasi | reverse complement strand
ATGGCTGTGATCTTATATAATCACATACTTATAAGCTGACGACTTCCGCACGTCCATCATAGACTCTGCCTTAAACTATGAGTGAAGAGTGAAGAATGACCATCGGCTTGGGACGAATCCTGGATAGCTCAGTGGTAAGAGCATTGGCGTACTAAGCCAAAAGTCCCGAGTTCGATTCCCGTGTCCAGGTGTCATTTTTCAATTTTCAGAATATAATATCTAAATGGTGTTTATTTTTACTTTAGATAATTATAAAATTTAAAAAACTGTTTTAATTTTTCAAAATCTCGTCTTACTACTCATTCGGGCTATCCACATTAAATTACACTATTGAGGTAGAAATAAAGAAGCTAGAAAAACGAATGGAAATTTAGCCAAATTTGCGTAGAGGGAGAGTGGAAAACCATTTAGGAAAAATCACCCACTGAACACCCAGCCGGAATACGAGACCAAGCCTTCCTGTCACCATGAAACCAAACGAAGCGAACTTGACGTTTATTCCACGTGCTCACGTATACAGGTAACAAGTATGTTATTCTAAAGATAATTTATATAGTCAGTTTTCACTATTGAACTTGTAATAAATTGACTTTACAAATATAGCCAGATCTATCTTTCAAGCGCGTCGCTTGCTCCAGTCTGGCCACCTCTCATTACAACCAATGTGTTATATTTTATATTTTAGTCGCTCGCTCGCTCTTTCGCTGTCTGGCCGTGCCCTTAGGAGGGGAAAGGTTTCTTGAAGTGTGTCATTTTATCATATTTACCCATTTGAAGCTCAATTCTATCCGTGACCAATTTATATCGTGCACGATTCCTCTTAAGGCCATTACCAGTGCATATCCTCTTATTTAGTTTCCATCCTTAGCCTTAGGTATTGTCGTCCTGAGAATTTAACTTTTTGATTTTCAAAAACAGTTTTTTGTTGAAAAAAGTTGAGCGATATGAGTTAAAAGAACATAAAATAAAGACACTTTCGATATAATAATTTAATAAAACACACACGGTATAGAGAAAGTACTGTGATACTGAAAATGTCGATGTGATTAAGACGAAAATGTATCCTACTTTAGTGAATGAAAAAAATATAAACGAAGGAACATACCCAAACATTTGTTTATGGCTTTTCTACTTGAATCAATAAACATACACACACAAAGATAATTTTAATTAAATTTCACTCATTTGTAAAGTTTAAAAATATTATAGCTCATAAACTGATGTTAACTTTACCCAAAGCAACACGTATAAAAGGACGAGATTAAGTTTGCAAGGCAGTTGCACTATTTATTTCATCAACGTTGAGAGAAATACGAATCTTTGAGAATTCAGGAAGGGTATAAATTCCTGATAAAGAGAATATATAGGAGGCAAACAACATATACAGAGAGATTTAAGATGAGTCACTTCGAAAAGGAATTTAAAAAAAAAAGCGATATTGAGAGGAGTGAAAGGGGGAGGGGGGGGGGAGAGAAGAGTTGAAAACGAAGAGAAGATAGGACCAGAAGAAGCAAAAGGACTAGAAATCTTTGTCAGTGGAGTTGCCAAGTGTGGTCAGTAGAAGCGACTAAAATCTGAGCAGGGGGACAAAAAAGCAGACAAAAGCCACACACGAGACACTTGGCATATCTTTGTGTGTGTTTGGTTGTCTTTCCACCCCTTACCCCCCCCCTCCCCCGACCATTCCAATGAAGCGGCACAACAACGAACGAAATCGTAGAACTATAGCAGTAGATACATGGTACCATACGTGTGTGTGTTTTTTCGAAAGAGAGACTGACTTCGTGAGTTAAAGACGTGGAGAGAATAAGCCCATCGCGAAATATTGGAAGTTTTAAGTAAAAGAGGCAAGCAGATAACATTTAACCACTTCAATTATAAAAGAGCTTTATAAATTTTACAAAAAAAAAAAAAAAGCACAAATTTATTCACAAGATTTAGTATCAAATTAAAAGGTGTTTTTTTGTAATAAGAAAGAATGACCGTGTTTGGAAAATATATGTGATGGTATGATTACCATCTTTAAAGTATAATTGCTTTAATTAACAGTTGTTATATAGTGTTACTATAAGTGTCCGTTTACTGAGCCAAGGATCCCGGGTTCGAATACCGGCAGGGCCGAAAAAATTATTATTGGTGAATTGTGGATTACCCTTTCATAGTGATGAATTAACGGGCTGGGACTGAATGTTGTTCCTGTCCTAGTTTTAAGTTGGATTTTAAGTAACATGAAGCAACGACAGCACTAGTTAGCTGGTAGTGGAAAATATGGTTTGGATTAAAAACTGGCCTAGCTCACAAGCTGGAAACAGAAATGGGTGGATGGATATACTGTTAGTATAAGTAATGACACCTGCGCCTGTGGACATCCACACACAAATATCTTGTCAATTTTGACAGTATTGGGGAGTTTGTGAGTTGAAATACTACCCGGTGAATTGAGGTTATATTTAATAAATGTTGACCTGCTTCAGTGGCCGCGTGGTCTTAGGCAGTGTGGTACAACTGGCTGCCCACGGCCCACGCTAACTGAAAATGTGGCCCTTACAGTCTCCTGGAGGAAAAGTAAAAAGAAACCCTCGATGGTAGATGTTAAATATCTAATGATTCCAACAAAAATATGTATTTAAAAATTGTCATGATTGCATTTTATCACGCATTTATTTGATAAGTATATATATATATATAAGTATTAAGTTGTTTTTGAAAGTGTGCACGCATTTAGAGTTTATATTAAATTTTGGGAGATTAAAATTTTACTGCCAAAAAAGTTTTCCAAAGATACTAATAACAAAAAACACAATTTATGTATAAATGCTGAAAATAAATGTTTTTTTTTGTTTGTAGGCCTATATTAAGTTTATGGGATTGCTAATTAAAGTAAATATATCTTCGACCCACAAATACGGGTACAATTCTTTTAAATTCAACCTACCTCACCACAAACGCATTAGATTAATCAGTACTATGAGTATAATCTGAACCGGTAGTATGATGCGGTTTTAAAAGAGGTGTTTCACTCTTCCTCCACGCAAATGCCAGTACATTTCCTCCAGATTGTATTTCAGTCCTCCCTAAAAATTACTGTAGATATGAGAATAATTCGGATGGGTGGGTGAACAAAAGTATAAAAGTAATGGAATAAAACGTCCGATAATTTTAAACTACATCATTTAATTCTTCAAAAGCGTGTATTTGAAATGTAGACAACATCGAGTTATGTCCCGGTTGAATTTCATCTAATTAACGAAGGCAATTAAACACACCTTTTCTTTAATGTGTACTAGTTATTAAATAGATTGTTCACAAAAATATCTTTTTTTTATGCATCTCTAAACTAAATAAGCTAATATCGTATACGATACGATCACGCGATCAGGTATAGGGCTTTTAATGTGTTGGTAGCTAACGGCTAGCAAAAAGTTATTTATTGCGAACATTGGTAAAAATGACTGCAAAAAAAATGAAAATAATAGTTATTTTCTTAATTATGATATCTCTACTATAATATTTACAAGTTCCACTAACCAGCAAAAAAAAATCTCGAAACCTAGAAGGCCTAGAAAGCTGACATTTTGCAGGCAACTAGTCCCAAACCCAAAAGGGTGGAGGGATACATGGTGACCTAACATTTCGATTGTGTTGGGACCCCAAGCTAAGGGAGTTTCCAAAAAACCAAAGTAAAAACCAATCTTAGAGTCTAGAAGACCTAGGAAGTTGAAAATGGTCAAGCAGATAACCCCAAACCCAAAGGAATGCAAACATATTTAGTGGCCGAAAACTCCCATCGGAACCCCCAAAATAGGAGGAAGGAGGTAAGTTTCTAAAAACCAAAGTTAAATAATTCTCAAAGTCCAGAAGAGCTAGAAAACTTAAATTTTGCAGGCAGGTATTCCCCTGAACTAGCCCATAAAGATGAAGGAATACTTGATGACAGAAAATTCCAATGGAGAAATTTCCAAAAAAACCAAAGTAAAAAGACAAACAAATTAAATCTCAGAAAATTTAGGAAGTTGACATTTTTCAGGCAGGTAGCCTCTAGCTCAGTGGTTCCCAAACCCAAGCTCACGAATCAAATATGAGCTACAAGGATGTGCCTGGGGGTCGCAGGATGTTCTCAAAGAAAATAAATTGGTAAAAAATTATGAAATATTGCAATTTAAAATGCATTGTGAAACGTAAGTATTATGAAGGATTGATGAAATACTGACAATAGTAAAATGGTGTGAAAATAACATCCATAAACACCCGAAACACGTTCGAGTCGGTCACGTCAAATACTTCAAAGCGTCCATGCAATATCAAGACTATACTCCCGGTCACACTGAACAAGGTTCACAGTCTCACAAGGTTAATTTAAGTGTTGAGTGCGTCCTGTAATACAGCGATTATTATCCGAGGGTCCATGGCCCTCTAACGGGCCACGAAAGGTTTTTGCAGGGCCTTGAAAGAATAATTTAAAATGTTATTTGCTTATTACTAAAGTCAATTATCTTAAATTTTAGGTTTTGGAAGAAATAATTAAATGATCTCAAGCATGTAAGTATAGATGACCCTAGATTTTCCGGGGTAATGGAGGGGAGGTGAAGCACGGATAATATAAATCTCGGATAGTACAGATAATCCCCATATGTTTACCACCACCATCCAGATTTGCTGACCTTTGTTTCTACTCATCTATGTGAAAAGGGATTTTCCAGAGTGGTAAATATTAAAACGAAGCAATAAAATCGAGTCTGAATCGACTCCTGCATGCGAATAGCATTAGTTAATGCAACTGAAACAAGAATAGACAGATTAGTGGAAAGTGTTCAACAGCAGAGAGAGGTCCCATTAAATACATTTAGGTAAGTTAATCTCTGTTTTATTATTTGTTTGTTATTATCATCAGTAAATAAAACACTCTTTTAGAATAAAGCTCAAAGATTATTATGTTATTAAAAATTAGGGGCCGCAAAATAGTATAGGATATTTAGGGGGTCGCGAGTAATAAAAGGTTAAGAAACACTGCTGTAATGTCTTATTTGGGTCCACGGTGAAAGTTGTTAAGATGGTTGTTAATAATGGGAGTGGGAGAATTTAGCAAATAAATGTTATTGGAGGAAGAAGAGAAAAAATGCAAGTGGAAATATAGGTCCTTCTCATCTTATTTGAGGTAGACCTACACACTTGATGAGGCGTTCCTCGAATACTCATACTTTTGGTATACATTTAAAAACGCACAATCTGATCCCCAGACCAATTTATTTCTGTCATCGCAAAACATTACGCACAATGTGACGAAACAAATGCAGTCAACCAACCACGTGGAGATTCAACCGGCTGCTCCGTTCCACCAGCAACTAGAGGGTTCAGATTGGCTGGTGGTGAGCTTCTACCAGCGGTGAGTGGGTGACGTTACCGGCTGGTGGTTGCTAAATTTGAACATGTGCTATTTCAAAAGCCGGTGGTCGTTCATTCGCCGGTTGGTGAAAACGTCCGCTGTTATGAGATCACACCACGCTGTCAGACGGCTGCTAGCTGTGGCCAGAAACCAGCCTAGTGTGACTAGGGGCCGGGGCTTTAAGTACGAGCTCATTGGAACTCACAACATGTGTTAATTTAATTGAACGAGTTACTTTTATATATCCTACTTGTACATATTTAGAGCATTACGATTCAATAATAAATCATTTTCCTTAAGCTTTGGGGCAAAACCTTGTCTGGTTTGTTCACGCGGAAGTATTTCAGAGAAGCTGCAGTATGGATACAAAAACAAAAAAAGATGGAAAAATTAAGGGTTACATTCAGAAACGTAGACACAATTTTTTTTTCTTACATTGAGAGCTTAGTTAAAATGAGAGTTGGCAAGTAAAAAAAAACGCAGAGAAAAAAGAAGATTGGTTGACCACGCTTATCTATACCAAAGCGATTTGAGCTTTAAAAAAAAGGCTTTGCGGTAGTGTTTCGAAGAAGTGATAAATCGTTGCCCCACTAAAAGAAAAAGCAATTAAAAAAAAAATGTTATCGTCTGTTAAACGTATAAGTAGTTATATAAAATGTTAAAATACACTTCTTCAGAAGAATTGGACCGTCTACAAGTTGTTTTTGCCAAGACCCATATATAATTATGTGTGTTTGTGTAGTAGGAATCATGAATGTAGCATTTTAGATAAAGCGAACCCGTGTTTGCATAGAATAAGAGTGGAAAACCATCTCAGTACACACTGCCAACCCCATTCAGTTGGATAAACGTCAGGCTCGAATTGCCTGGTTTTCCGATGACGAAAGGGCTGGAGTTCGAATCCCAGACGGATGTAATAAGGGTGTTTTTTTCTTAAATGGTTTCACATTCTCCACTCATGAAAATGCGGTTATAGTTTTATTAAGTTCTACCTTTCCCACCCCTACACCTTTGCTGATACCCGGAAGGTCAATAAGACGCAGTTCAAATCTAAAACTCCCTTCTCACCCCCTCAGCCATTGCCATCACGAGGGGTTGAGGGGTGGGGGGAGTGGAGACTGTGGGTACCATGGTACCGGGCCTGAAACTTCCAGGGGCCCGAGCTCGAGATCCATATTTACAAGTCCAAACAAAATGTAGAAGATGAAATAAATGAGTGATTTACACAGTGCTGCTTTTATTCTCTTTGAACAAGCTTCTTTATAGGCTGGCGAATTATTTGGTTAAGAGGCGACTTCTTTTATTCTCTTGAATCATAATTTTGAACATAATTTTGAACGCAGCGAATAAAAGAGGTTAGCTGACCAGTTGAACATGTTCAATTTTAAAGAGTTTCTCACACGGTGCTATTTTATTCGCTACTCGCAAGCTTTTTTTATTCGCTAAGCCAAAGTGAATTTACATGTAAACAATTCACCGGCGAAAAGATCCCGCACATGGTGTTGATAAAAACAAGGAATTTTCCAGCGTTTTGGGGGACAGGCAGTCATCATGGCAGTATCATGGCGTCACAGGAGAATGTACCTGGTGCTACAGTTTTACTTTGCGCACGAGCTCTTCAAGCTCAAATACGTGATTATGTGACGGAGCGAAATAAAACAATAAATTGGGTACGGAAGTGGACAGGTAGGAGGGTATCTCAGGGGGCTTCCGACAATCTGTTGAAGGAACTAGTACTTGAAGACATACAGACTTACCGTACAGTTGTATGGTTGTCATGTGAAAAGTTTGAAGAGCTTTCGAAGAAAGTAGATCTACTTATAAAGAAGCAAGATACTTTGATGAAAATGTTCCACCACTAGTGAATTTCAAAGAAAAACAAGAACACACGTGCGCAACTACTCGCTCTGAAATACGAGTAATATCTTGTACCTGCCTGTCTTCACGTATGCTCAGAGCCAAGGTATTCGCCACTCAACACAGGACCACTAATTTTGAAACGTGTGAGTAGCGAGTCGCTAGTGTATTTCTCTCATCTCGCGCACTATCTCGCAAACCCCTAATTTTGAAACTTCCGCGCCGAAAAACTGACGTCACACGATCGAATAGCGAACGAATTCTACTCGCCAGCCTCAAACCGTTTGAGACAAAGCTTGTCTGTCAATTAGAGTATAATATAATAAAATGGATGCCATCCCCCTGTTCGGTTGCAACCTTCTGAAAGTGATTTTGTTGAAATAAACCTATCACTGTACAAAATAGGTTTACAGTAGAAAAAAATATTAATGCTTTGTACACTTTATTCAATCCTTAAATACAGATATTTGTTTGGGTGTAAATATAATAATTTATCTTAATTTTTAAAATATATTTTATTGTAATTTAGCCGAGTCAGTAGAGTAACAAACTTAAAATCAAAAAGTTTGCGTGTTCAAATCCTGTCACCTCCATTTTTTTTAAATAAGATTGAATTTTTTTTTTTTAATGATTGTATTAGTAAGCATACAATTTGTTTTAAATATGTTTAATAAAAGTACACAAGGTATTTGAGTCTACGTAGACTACCATAATATTCTTCTTTAAAAATAATTTAATAAGTAGTAAATTAAAAAGAATACATTAATTTTGAAATTTTATATGTAGGTGATTATTTAAACATTTAATTAATGGGTTTTATGACATATTTAAAAATGCACACATTTAAAAATAAGGCTGAGCAAGATAATTATTATTCGCATAGTAAAAACCTTTAGGGCATATTTATGTTTTTAAAATAGTTGTGAACATAAAGTAATATTTTACTGAATTATAATTATTAGCAAGTGGTTTAAGTTCAGACAAAGTAAGCCAAAGTAAATAATGAGCACATAGTCGGTTTAATTTCTACTCTTATAACCTGATAACATTTTGAGACAACAAACTAAGATGCAAACAGCTGGAAGATGGTTTCCTAATAAAACTAAACAAATATGTTTACATGATGCACTCATTATAATAATAGTGTTTACTTTCAACTACGTATCTTGTACAATGGAGCGTTGTGGCATCTCATCGCCTCAATCATTTGGCACGTCATGGTTTTACAATGTTGTTAGATTGAAAACTTAGTCGCAAGCTAAACAACGCTACACATACTCACACGACAGTAGAAACCTTTCAAAATTAGCTCTGTTTTGGTTCAGCCTGCGATTTGCAAGTGTGCTCGCCAGCGAGTATTTTCGCGAGTTTCAAAATTAAGGGTACAGCTGATTCACTCGATACCTTCTTCGCACGATGCTTTTTAACAAAATACTTGTAAAATCAGCATACTATTTGCTTTGTGACAGCGAACAAGTTGAGCAAGTCTCTATTTGTCAGCTTGGGAGAAATATTTGCTATTGACGACAAACTCAATAACCAGTGAATAAAAGAAGCTGCTGGTTTACAGAGTTTTCAAGCGAAAACAAGGGCTAATAAAAAAAAAGCTTGTCAAAAGCGAATATAACCAGAACCGTGTGAGATATCCTTAACGCTCCCGCAAAGTGAATAACTAGCTGATTTTACCAGCAGCGTTAAAAGAAGCGGTGTATCAGCGTTTTAAAGAACGACACGCGATTGGGTTTGCCTTAATGCGCATGCGCAAGACGAACAACTGGCTACAAACCTTGTTTGAGACGCACGTTCAAGAAGAGTTGTTTTGACGCCATTACAGTCAGTCAAGACCGGCTAAACGCTGGTGACTTCCCACGCTTTAGAAGAATTGTCTAATATGTTTTTCAGCTAGCGAATTTTACAGCCATATATTCAACAAGGAAAGCGTCAAGGTGGTATCAGAAGAGTGTTTATAAATTTCACGGAGTCTATAATTTTTGTACCGAGACTAAATTTGCCACGCAAAGAAAGTTGGGCAGCAATAAAGTTTAATTTAAATACTTCATAAAGTAAGTATGATTTTAGTGTTAAGTTAGGTTACGTATTAATTTATATATACATTGTGTTTCTTTTGTCAAAGTGACAGTAAGATTTTTTTTAAATCTACAGGCCGAACTCAAGAATTGGTGTAAGTTAGGAAAAAGGTGGCATTCCCTTTCTGGAACTTGCCCCCCCCCCTGAATAGAATAGGCTTGCTCTCCGATTTACCCTACTCACTTCCTTCTGATATTCTCAAGTAGGAAGGTAAAAGGTGGCTTTGTATCAACTATAAATAACCTATATGTATATCCAATTTTCAAAAATTTGTTGGGAAAAGACTACTTTAAACAGACTCTAGAGACATACAGTTAGGGATGTGGTATCGAAAGAAAGGTATCGATACTTACTGTACTCATTAAAAGTATTGGGAGAAAAATATCGGTACCGTACTAGTATCGAAAGAAAAGTATCGATAAAAGTATCAGTATCGAGATTTTAATCGGTAATTTTTTATTATCTGGTATTAATAATCTCTTACCCACTTCGGTGTCTGCGTGGTGCATTTCATCTAAATTAAGTCTTACTAATCCTAAATGATGTTTAATAGTTTAAAACAAATTTTAAAAGATGCTTTTCCGCTATCTAACTTTTTTTTAAAGTGACGCGTCTTACTATCCCTTCGCTTAAGTGCTAACTACGCTAATGGGTTAGAAATTGGGAAGGTTGAATTTAGAGGAACTTAACCCGCCTTTGCGTGAAGGGGGGGTGGAAAACGATTTAGAAAAAAAAACACCCTCAGTTCACCCTACCGAGATATGAACCTTGATCTCCCTGTCCTCAGCAGTCTAGCTCAACATGATACTAGCGCATTAGCTAACTATGCCACCGAGGCAGGTTCCAACTATTAATTCTCTATCAACTTCGTTTGCTCATTTTTGCCGTATGAAAATTAATAAATCTCGTGAACGAGCTATAAAATATTTCTCGTAACTTTTCTTGAGATTTAACTTATTTCTATTTTTTCAAAAAGCTTTCGCGGGCCACCAGTTGGAAACCCATGGACTAGGTCTTCCCAATGGGGTTGCCATTCAGTACCCCGAACAAGGTTCTAGAATCTTCCAATCACGCTGCATGTCCTGTACAACGTAATCTACGAGACTTGATTATCCTAACAATATCTTGTTATGAGTGCAGGCTATGTAACCCATCATAATGAAACTTATTCTACCCCCAGTAGCCTCATCGCTTTATGGACCCAATATTTTCCTAAGTACCTTGTTTTCTAACTCCCTGAATTTGCTTTTATCATGTAAGATAAGAGATGACGTTTCACACCCATAAAGAACAACCGGCAAAATTATTGTTTTATAACCCACCTCGGTGGCGTAGTTAGCTAACGTGATAGTTTCACATTGAGCTAGACTGCCGAAGACCGAGAGATCGAATCTCAATCGGGTGAACTGGGGTGGTTTTTTTAAACGGTTTTCCACTCTCCTTCCAGGCAAATGCGGGTTTACTTCTTATATATTCAACTTTCCCAATTCCTAGCCCATTAGTGTAATTAGTACTTAAACGTAGAGCCCGAACGGGTATTAAGACGTGGTGCTAAATAAATAAATATCAAAATGTATTTCTTTATCTCTAAGCTTATTTAAAAAAAATACAAAACATCTAGATTCACATATTATAGTGCACACAAAAACCACAGTTCCGCATCCCCATACAATTAAATATGCAAATAGCCCGATGCCAAAAATATATTATTATTTGGAGTTATTTACGTGCACTTTCAGAACCAATTGGTCGAATAAACAAACGACAAACTACCTAGTTAAATTATAGAACAAACATAAAACCCAATCTTACGGTCGTTATTCATAATAATTGTGAAAGGAAAAACAGAAATTTGACCTTTAATCAACTATTCGGCCACGCTGGTAACTAAACACTGGACCTCCGTTCAATAGGCAGGCATATATATATCATCCGAGATAAGGTTTGGGGAATTTCAAAGCTACAAGAAAACATGAAAAAATAAAATGAAATTGAAATAAGCTTTTCTGGTACTTATGGAGAACTTGGATTGTATGTATTGTTGGGAACCAATAAGGAATAAAATGAGGGGTAAAAAGAGGGTAAGAAATCCATGAGTTAGAGGAAGCTAAGGAGGGTAAGGTAACCGGAGAATATAGGGAATGGAGAGAGTTTCTCCATTCAAGGCTGGCAGTCGTCTTTAATCCTTAATCTGCTTGAAGGTGAAAGATTGGAAATAGTGTGTGTGGAGGGGGTGGGGGGGGGAAGATCGGGAAATCGGCCTGATCAGGGGATGAAAGGGTGCTTCGAACCGGATATAGGGAAAGAGTAAGGAGGGACATCGTCCACCCAAGAGACGATATTTAAGTAGGAAAGAGGGGAGGAGGGTAGTAGGGAAGGAGGTAGGGGGTGAGTCACGGGTGGGTGTCCCTATGGCCAAGTGGTTGGAAGGGTTGAATATAAGCTTGGGGAGCCTTGGTTCATTGTCTCAGGTGATGTACTTACTCACTATTTGTATGCAAAGATCGTCTTAGTGCCTATATCAGCGTTTTTCAACCAGTGTGCCGCGGAGTTTGGGAGAAGATAAAAAAAAGAAACAAGAAAAAAATTAGGAATACAAATAAATATTTTAAAATCCATGATAAACATTTTTGTTTAAAAACAACACAATAATTAGATGTGTATTTAGTGAGCTTACAAACACAATCTTAACAATCATTATTTAAATGATGAAATCTCTCCTTGAAAAACCGATTGTGTGCCGTAACAATTTTAGCACCAGCTCAGTGTGCCGTGATTTTAAGGTTAAAAATATCTTACCTAAAGTGCGATTTTGTTTTAGTTAATACGTTTTAACAAAGGAGATAAACGACTTTATCCATGCGGTAGGCCCGCATCGGTGGGCACGCAGACTAGCCTAGTATGATTTTCCCCCGGGTGGATGTAATGAGGGAGTTTTTTTCCTAAATGGATTACCTCTCTACCTTGATGAATCTGCGGGAACATAATATTCTTAATTCTAGCTCGTTCATCCCTACCACATTAGCGTAAATAAGCTGATAGGGCGAGAAGATGTTAAAACACGATGCAAAAAAACACGTTAAAGGCATTATTAGACTTATTTTAAGTTGTTGTACTAAAGATTTGCTATTGGTTAAGCCGCAGTGAAACATCTTCCTAATGAGTATGTTTTACTTTTACCTTCTGGTAGTTTGGCCCAAATAGTATTTAACATAGTTTTTTACAACTTTATCTACGACCAATCGTGAAGCTTTTAACTACGACATTACAAAAGTTTCTCAAAACTCCATAATCGTTTGAATTTCAAAACATTATATATAAAATATGCAAATTAAAATCCATTAAAAACTATCTTGCCTACAGCCTCACTTTAGAGAGAAAGATATTTTTTTCTTTTTAATTCTTAGCAAAGAAGAAATTCCCATTCCAGAGACTCACCCCAACGTGCACTAATATTTTTCTCCTACTCAGCTTGCCTCAAGTTGGGGAAATACCACAAAACTTCCCCATCAAAAAGCATCTTGCCTCATCATCCCTTCTCCAATGGTGCCAACATGCCAATAAGTGGTTTCTTTTCACATCCAAGTGCGCTCAAATAAAGAACTTTACGTTCCATAAGTATAGACGGATTGAAAAATAAATTTATCCACAAACTCTCCTCCCCTGTTTCCGTTTCATAGCACACCATCAAGTAAATTAGTTTTACATTTCAAAAAATTAAATTCTAAAAGTTAATGATAACGCATATACAAAGTTAAATCTTTTATTACTGGATCTACTTTTAAAAAAATCTGAGTAAATGTTATCCTTAAGAGATTTAACCATGAAAGTTAGTCAAAGAAAGAGATTGCCGGGCGGATTGAAAAGAAAATACTGTAACCGGTTTGATGTGGTTTCGACATTCAGCCCACAGCTATTTGTGAGAGAGATTGAAAATGAAGAGAGAAACTAAGATAGTAAAATCAAATTCATATTTTTATACAAACAATGTTGGGGTCGGTGTAGGGGTAAAGTTTATATTACATTCAGTAAAAAAAAAAGATAAGAATTAAATTTGAATGTAAAAATTGGTTGACATACTTCCATATTTAAGTTGTTAGCTAGTAATACTTATAGTACTTAGCACCACTTCTTACTCCCCGTTCGGGATATACGCTTCAGTTGTTAGAATAATAGCTGAAAATCTTGTACAGTTATAGTATGTTCGTACGTAACGTAAGGAATCGTTAGGACTTTCTGTTACCCCCCTCATCTTAGAATACTCTATATGAAGTCAAATTATTTAAGTAGATAGCCTAAGTAAATGAAATAAAAGTGAGAGTTTATAATTAATATATTTATTTTCTGAAAAAAAAATATTTTATAGATTTTTTCTCATCATAAACACTGAAAAAAGTAATATTACGTATGACTAATTCTGAGCCCCTCCATGTGCGCACGCATAAGAAAAGACTATAGTGTGTAACACAGCTAATCGAAATGAATTGATTTTTTTAAAGGATAAATTGTCGTCAACTTTTTTGGTCTGTATCGGGGTCTTGCTTTTTTGTTTATAATTAATGAGATATTTCAATTTAAAAGCTATTATATTAAAATGTGACTTTTAGTGAATATTTTGGACGTCAAATAAAAACGATTCAGTTGAGTTTAACTTTAAATACTTCATTCGGAGAGGTTGGGAAGCAGCTTACGGTGGAACAAAGCACAGGGTGCAACCAACTCAAGATCGAACCCCAAGATTCCCGGGTCAGAATATTTATTTTGATTAATTCGATTTAACACATCGGTTATTTAGTGGCTTAATCTATGAAGTATGGATGAGAAGGGTATTTAAAGGAAATGACTAGGTAGAAAACCACCCTCAGTTTACCCAGCCAAGATTCGAACCTGAGCCTATACCTGAGCCATCGTAAATTCAGTCTATGTCAAACCCGACTCCTCAGATCATGTGACCACCCATGCTAATTTTAGAATCAAGTATGTTTTGAAATGATGACACTAGTCCTTTAAGTAGTTATGTTATTTAATCAAATGTAATCCAGGACAGGAACAGGATGGGTACCATGACCATCACCTTGATTGAGAGAGTGGTTATCACTTAGTCACTTAGGAACAGGATGGACACCCTGACCACCACTTAGCTTGAGAACGTGATTATTACTTAGTCACTCAGTGAACTAAGAGTCTAAAAAAAATCCAACAAGAATGTAAACTAAAAATATAAAAATATGATAATGTGGTAACCTGCTTTAATGTACAGTTTATAAAATTAATTACTAGAAATAATGTAATTACAATATGCAAAAGTATATAACGTAACACATGTAAATAAATTAATGTAAATTCAATAAATTGCATGGTAGTTATAAGAGCCTTATCCAATGTAAATACTGACAATATAACATGGAAATTACAAACAAATAATGTGTAAAACTTCTAACAAATATAGAATAAAAGACCCACCATACAGTACAAGAAGATCGGTCAACTCAAAAGTAAATATGTAGAAAAATAAGAATAATTAGTTGTTTAATCAAGGGAAACATACGGATGATAGTGATTTTTTTTTAAGCTCCAGGTTTAGCATAAAGGATAAGAAGCATTACTGTAATAATAAAATGTACCCTTAATGTACCCGGTCAGGGAATGAATCTCGTCCTACAAAACCAGAGTCCTCCCGATGGGGTCACCTTTGATATAACGCTTGGCCCCAGCAACATACATACTCTATCAAGCTTCACATGAACCAACCCATCACTCAATATCCAGAGGACAAATTATTATCTTATTGTTAAGTCCACCATAAGAAAAATAACCAAATCGGTAGTGTAGAAAAATTGTCAAATATGAAACAAAGTAGCCTTAAGAAGACAACTAGGAGGAGCGGCACCCTTATTTTCCCAACAAACTATCAATATCAATCGTCTTTCAAAACAAGTGACAGACGACATCAAATTAACTAACCCCTCTTTCAACTGACAGCCATACATGCCACGACGAAACGGTATGTATCCTTTTCTCCATATGTTCGTGTAATAAACAGTGCGACTGGGCACAATCCTTCATGTAACATTCTGTAACCTGTCACGAATACATTCTAAAAGGGGAGAGGATTTACAGTACCAAAAATAAGAAATACTTTTTAGAAGAAATATGAGAAGGACAGAAAAAAAATGACTTATGATAGCAGAAATAGCCTTCCTCTTTTTCCCCTCCACCCCCCTTGAAACCACCCTAAAAAAATTATGGCGGTAGAGAAAACAGAACATCGGGATCGGTTAGTTGTAGGGGAGGAAACGGAAGAAAATGAAAAAGAGATTAAATTCAGCGAATGGAGGGAGAAGGGGGAAGATGAGGAGGCTGAGGGAGGCTTGGGGGTGGGGGTGGGGGAAATATTTTGACTCTAAGCTGTATAAATTCATTTCAAATTCTATACGCATATCATCTGAAAGACATGAAGGAGGGTCCTGACGCGTTATTACGCAGGACAAATAAGTATTCCGAGCACAGTCGTAAGACTTCGTAGGCCTTCAAAGAAATGCTAAAGAAATAATACTAAAAAAAAATTCAATCTTATCGCGTCATAGTGGAGCACTAACTGTTCCTCAAGATATAAAAACAAAAGCACTCGAGAAAGTAAAAGAAGGAAATTTTATTGATACTTCAGAACGGCTATAAAATAGTTTTTTTTACAGTGCGTTTTAACTACAGTTCTTTGATTACTTTACAGATTGTGTAGCTTAACGTGAATGTTCATTTTGGACGTGCTCCATTTGTTAGGGACATATTCGTTTATTTTGTTTGTTTTAAATCTGGCTTTCCAGGAAAAAATTATAAATCAGTTGAGAAAACTCTGAAAACTTAGTCCCAAAGTTATAAAATAAAACCAAAATAAACAATTCTTGATCAAAAATCGAATCATAGTTTTCATGCAAAATACAAAACCGATATTTTTTAATTATCACGTTCAACATAAAGATTTAAAAAGTTCAATCCAAGGTAGAGTTATGGGTAAGGATATATTTTTTAACGAGGGGCACCTAAATTAACATAGAGAGAGGGTGGAAAATCCAAAGCGATCGATCATATGTGGGGGAAAAAACCAATGCATCCAGCCTACATTCGATTTTTGACATGCATGTCAACAGAAGCCAATTTTATTACAAACTATTACAAACCTAACGACTTTTACTATGTAAACATCGGTGTCAAAAAAAACAACACAAAACACAACTGTTGATAACACTAATACCCACTTTGGTGACCGCATGGTTTAACGCACTTCTCTCGTGTTAGACTAGACTGCCGATGACGAGGAGATTGAGGTTCGAATCTCAGTTGGCTGTACTGAGGGTTTTTTCAAAATGGTTTTCCATTCTCCCTCCACGCATATGCAAATACACTTCCCCTAAATTTAACCTTCCTAATCCCTACGAACATGAGCGTAATTAGTTTATAAGCGTATAGTTCCTAATGGGTAGTAAGACGCAGTGAAAAGAAAATTAATAAGGTTTTACTGATATTTATGTGTGTGGATTTGTGACAAGTGGGGGAAGGGAAAGGAGGGGGAGGGCTGGTAAGAGTTGATAAATTTCTAAAACGTGAGATCTACACATAAAAGTAAAAACAAAATAAGAAATACAAGATGAAGACCGAAGATTGCATCTGTCCTTCATAGAAAATAAAGCTTCTCATCGGAGTTTCCAAAAACACCTAGCTCTGGGAGTCTTTAAAAGGATGGGTCTTCTGTGGGCAATTCAACAACTCAAGTGGAACACGTAGTGATATTTTCAAAAAGCGGCAAGAGATAATCGTCAGGAGGTGAAATTACCACCCAAGAATCCTCCAGAAGATTCACTGCTAAGTCTCAAAGTGAACAATGGGGAGGGTTGCAAGAGATTCGAGATTCAAGTACTGCGGGGACCACAGTCATACAATTTATCACAACATGTCCCAACTTATTTCCCAAGAGAGCACAAGGAATTATCTTTATCGACTGCGATGGAATGTCGTGCAACAGCCAGAATATCAATTTCTACACGAAGAATTAATTTATAAGTTTTGCTTAGGTACGAGTCACCCCCCATCGGCAGTCGTATGCTCTAGAGCAATGGTCCTCAACCTAAGGTACACGTACCATCAGGGGTGCAAGAAGACATCTTAGAGGGTACGTAAAATTTAAAAATATTTACATAGGGTACAAATATATATATATTATTTCGTGGTAAACACTGAATAATCAGGGCAAATATTGGGGCTAGCCATAAGAGACCCGAATGTAAAGAAGGATACACAATCTGCCATTTTTGATCTATCTTTCTCTCCTAGATGTATTACTTATATTATGCACTAACAACTTTGGGGGTAATAAGATGAATAGAAATTGTATCTGGGAGTACGCAAACAAAAATGTTTGAATACCGTTGCTCTTGACCAGCGGTTCCCAAACTGTGGTACGTACAATTTCCGGTGGTAGGCCATGAGAAGTCAAACAAAACAAGCACATTTAAGCCCTAAAAATGGATGGGCCCCATAAAATCTTATAAATATATTTGGAACAAGTCTTGACAAAATTAAAAGAGATTTAAACAGTGTGGCAACATTTGTCATTTATTCAAGCTCAGACAGCCGATGCAGCTGCAGTCTATGTTGTTATATCCTTGGCTCCAATTTAAAAAATGTAACGAAATAGTAAATATTCATAATAGTCTTAGTAATTCTCCAAATTAAGGAGTGTGTTGAAGTGGTACGCCATTAAAAAAGTTTGGGAGCCACTGCTCTAGACCAGTGGTATACAACCCTTTATGTTTGCGTACACCCAGATAAAATTTATCTTCAACTTTGTACCCCCAAAATTGTTGGTGCAATATGCAAGCTAAACATATTTTATAACCTAGAGGAAGTACGGGTAATATGGAATACCATCTACTTTTTCAATAAAACCAAAGCGTATTTTCTCATTTTTTCATTGAGTTCCATATTAAACTTATAATTAATATGTTTTAAACTATTTTTAATGTTCAAAGCAAAATTAATAACTTTTAATGTCCTGTAGGAGCACTTAAAAGAGACGTGGAACAAGTGAGGGCAATATGGAATACTACACATTTTATATACAAAATTAGTTATATTTACTAAAATTAACAAATGTTTTATAAGAAAGTGTAAAAAAATGCAAACATTATGTATAAAACCATAAAATAGTAATAATAACGAATCATTGAAATAATACATTATAATAAAAAATAACTAATTAATAAATAAGTATTAATAATGAATTATTAAAATATAATAGACAAAAATATTGTATCAGGTTACATTGTTATCTTAATATATTTCTTAGGTGTTAGTAAAAATGTTTAAGCTTACGTTGACAAAATAAATCACTTGCCAAATACTTGAAATATCTGTGGGCATTATGAAATAGTAGTATTCCTTATTGCACGACTCGCCATTTTGGAAAACAATATTTTTTGTTAAATTAAAACATTATTTTGCTGTAATGTTATTATAACTCAAAGATAAGCATGAATGAGCCTTAACCTAATGATTTGATTAGAATTAATAAGAACTGGAGAGTAAAGAAATATGGCATGATAAATACTTAGCTTGCTAAATTTTTTGTAACAGCCAAAACAAACAATAGTCCCTCACAAAACAATCATTTGATTTGTTGAACAGTTACTAAGTGTTCGAAATAGTTTTCTGTAATAGTTGAAATAGTTAACGGTAGATTGTGACACTTAACATATGAGAAACAATGGTATTTCGTATTTCCCGACAGTTCCATAATACCCGCATCTCCTCTACATCTAAGAGAGAGAGATAGAAAATAGAATTGAGCTTCCAGATCACATCTCTTTACAGTTTACACCTTTGTGACTAACTAAATCTGTCCCTGATTATTCAGTGATCATCATGAAATTCTATATGCGTGTATTTACATTTACCTACCCTCGGGTTTGCTAGTATATATCGTTTCAAATATATTACGAGTTTTGAGTAAATATCTCCATTTTTAAACAATGGAGGGAAAAAGTCTGTGTGGATTTCCGTACCATTTATTTCGCTTGTGCTGATTAAGTAAGCTATCCTTAAATATTATGTCTAGATAACTAGTTGCAAAAAATCATCGGAGGGGAATCTTATGAAAGTCTTAGCTACAAAGATTTAGCCCGAGCGGTAAAATGGTTTCAGATTTAGGTCAAGACACACATAAACAGACGACATGATGAAAAACACTTTTTCGGTTTCAGGGTGTAGTGAAAGATAGACAGACACTTATCAAAATCTCGAGTTTGATATTTTTGACTATAGCAATACTTTTTTATCCGGGGCCTAAATATAAAGTAAAAATAGAGAGCTGTTCGAGCTACGGTGGGTATCATTTTAGAATCGAAAGGTCTAGTGAGGTAAATAGGTGTGCTAAGAGCATGAAAATACTATTTTATTAATATGTTCCCCTGCTCCAAGTCTTAACTACCCGTCCGGGATATCAGCATTATATCAGAAATGATATGGGTAGAATAAAGGTAATGTTTTAAAGGAAATGTACCCATATTTGCGTGGAGGAAGGATGTAAGCCAAACCTTTGTGCACCCAACCAGGATTGGAGCCCCTAGCTCATCATCGGGACAGACAGACCGGATGAGGTTGACGCTATGGACCCGCTTATTGGTAACAGATAAGAATCCATTCTGTGACACAGACACAAAAACCATGCAGCCTATGGATTACCTTGAAAATATAGAGTCCAGCCTAGTAAGAAAGCTTTTAGAACTTTTATCAAAGTTTACTTTCCGTGTATAATGGGGAAACCTTTGTAAGAAGAGATGCCAAGGCAGTTCTGTATTGATCAACGTTTCACCTATGTCCTCCATTTCCCAAATATTTTTACTTCACATCAGAAATTCTCGCGCTGGCAAAATACAAGCGCATGAAAAGAAAATGAGTATTAAGTATTTTTACGACCTGGGTCATTTAAAGGTGATTGGCATGGTAAATAAATGAATAATACAACTTAATAATGGAAGAAAACCTATTTTTTTGTTATGTAAGCAGTTTAAAATAATGCATTTTCTCTACGTCTTACTACCCTTTAAGACTGCGCGTATATTTACATTAACAGGCTAGGGATGAAGCAGGAATAATTTAAATGAAAACTATCCCGTATTTTTCGTGGTGGCATAGTTGGAAACAATTAAGGGATACCCAGTCAAGACTCAAATCCCAACCTCCCCATCATCGGCAAACCACTCTATATGAGCTCGAAATTTAATTCAGGTGTCTACCAACACGGGCTATAACTATTATTTAACAAAGCAGAGAAATGTTGTAATTAATTTGTGTTTAAAGATCTCCCCAAAATACTTGCTAGGCCAAACCCCTTGAATCCTCCAGGTGGGTCGAGGTACAAGTTGGAACATCCTGCGAATGCCACCTAGCTTCTCTCCAACCGTCGCGTCGTCCCCCTCACGCACAAGTTCGTCGCAAAAGACGAAAAAGGGGGTGGGAGGATGTAGAGTTGTTGCACACCCTCCAGCAATTACTGAATGTGGTGTGTGGGGGTGGAATACATTCAATATTCCAGTCACAGAAACCTCCGTGCACCTTGCACCATACCCAAGAAACATACATGTGTACACGAGGGGAAGAAGGTGGAGGAGAGACAGACAGACATCGGGGGATTGTGGGAACTAAGGTTGTCGGAGGCAGGGGCAAAGGGGAAGCTTTAGAAGATGAGAGGAAGCTCTCCAAGGAATGCGGCAAGAGCACCATGTAGAAATAGAGTAGAATGCTATCATAAGAGACAGATCGAGGTAGATCTACGACTAAAAAATTCCACTGACTTTTGTTTGGATTATTAATTAAAGAATAAAGGGGACTTTTACGTTTATTTATTTACACTACATAGACTTGACAATATACAACGTGACATTAATTTTCTTCTATATATTTAAAAAAATCTCTATTCCCATGATCGTATCTCTACACTTGTAACTTTAAAACTTATTTTCCCCTGCGATTGGGAGTTTTCCTTCCGTATCTTCAGGAACCTCCATCTGCGATCAAGTAAATTCCCCCTAAATTGAGCGATTGTGCAGTGCAGACGTCCGAAACCTTTGTAGCTGGTGAAATCCTGGATGTGGCTCGAGTATTTGGGGAGTGGGGACGGGGGCGAAGGAGGGGGGAGTGGGGATAAGGAGTGAATAGAACTCTTCGAATAAGATGCGACATCTCTATGCAACTATAGGAGTGGGACTGACACACGTCATGGGAATTGTCATGGGAGGTTAAAGTGGGTTGTAGGAACAGCTACCCGGGATGTAAGGGGGTTGGCGGAGGGAGAGAAGTTGTGGAAAACCCCCGGAGGAGTGTGACGAGAGCAGCATTAAGAAATACGGTTGTGCAGAAGAGGGGACGGGTCACCATTCACCTTCTGCTTCCTCCCACAAACCCATGGCAAGCCTTCCCAAGATCTTTTTTACCTTGCAAACAAGAACACCCACAGGAAGAGGAGAAAAGATATACTCTAAGCATATGAAGACATATACATTATGCAGCGTGCAGCCTCCACGGATCTGTGGAGGACCTACATCCACCCTCTCTAGCCTCCGACATAGCCTAAAACCTACCCCTCTTACGTGAATGTGTGATTGTGTGTGTGTGTGAATATATATTTATTTAGCTTTTCACTTGAAATGTGCCCATCCAGTTTTCTTTGACTCAAAATAAAATTTCAAATAAAAAAATCAGGAACTATTTCAAATAAGATTCGCACCAGCAGGTTCCTCCTCGGTGGCAGCTCGAATGACGTGCTCCGTGAGGTCGAGACTGTTCGTGTCCCGGGCGGACGCACTATGGGACAATATTTATTTTCCCGTGGTTTTCCCACTCTCCCTTCCAAAAATGTGTCGGTGGATTTAATTTAATCTCACTTACCTTCCTCACTTTCTGTCCGTACGTTAGCGAAAATTAATTTCGTTCACGCTGAACTAGATACTTTGTTAATGTGTAATCAATACGCGAAATAATTACAAAATAATTTCAGAATAAGGCAAATCAAATTGAAGTTGAAGATTTCATTTTTACAATTTTTTTTAACTTGTATGTACGTCAACAGTTTGAGACCACATTGTTATGCTTAAAATCCACCCTTGCTAATTATATTCCCCCACATAGATGAGGGAGTGAGTGTAGTGTAAAGAATATAAAGAGGGATAAGAAGGGTGGTATTGTGTGCGATAAAGGGAGGAAGTAGAGGGAGCTAAAGGGAGGGGGGGAGGTTACAGAAACTCGAGTGAACGGGCAAGGGTAGTTCGGAATCTAGATGACGAAATAGTCATGCATTATGCATGACACATGATATTTGACAGATTAATAAATAAATATGCATACGTTTTGGGAGAGGGGATAGGCGGTGCGTTTGAAATTAAGAGGGCGGGAACGGTAAAGGGGTCGGGGCACGGGAGGCGGTCTTTTTCGAATGAAGGAGTGCTGACAGGATTACAGGGTCTGATTGTCAAAGTCAACTATCAAGTGCGTATCCATACACATGCATGCATACATAGTACGTCATGCGTCAGCGGACAGGGTTGCCGATTACCTTCATAAGCGGCGCACCTGGCATATGCAGTGCTGAACAAAGAGTGTCTGAGGCACCACCACTTACATAGCCACGACCCTTATCCAATGTATGTCCTTCTCTTTACCTCCTACAAACAATTGCTGGGCTATAGGTGTGTAGTGTTTTGGGAGTACTCATTTGAGTGAAGGCTGGTGATGTAAATACTATGGTGTTCACAAAATCAAAATTGTAATCAATAATATTTGGCAAGAATATACACATTTAGTTTTATTATATCAAAACAGTACCAACATAAAGCTATGGGCCCATATAAAGCTTAATTAAATCAACATGGCCCATGCATACGTACTGTACATAAAAAAGTTAAGCTTGCTGTTCTTCAGGTTAATCAAAGCATACATACGTTTACCTAACTTAACATTGACACTAATGGCATTCTGGTAGAAAAATGAATTTCTGCGCTTTTAATTTTTCTCGTTTAAATTTACAAAACAGCACGTAGCCCCATAACCAAGAATGTTTTTGAAAAATTTTAACTTTGAATTTGCGTTTGTAGCCACATTTTTTGTCTTACTAACTTTTTCAATTAAATTTGGTTAGTCAGATCTTAGCCTTTTAATTATTATACTAACTGATGAATTATTTTTATCACAATTTGTGAATACATTGTAGAGTATTCATCTTTAATGAAATATTACAAACGAAAAAACTCCGATGTTATATCTATTTACCATTTCAATAAGCTATTATCAATTTTAAATTATAAATAATTGTATCCTATTTAATGCGACACAAGGTTTAAACAAATAATCTTTATATATTTTTAAAAAGTCACTCCTAAATTAGCAATCAAAAGAAAGACAGTTACTGAAAATGATTCATCCAAACTGCTTGGTTATCTACTCTCGATTGAATACTGACTGAGCTCAAGAAGGTCACAAACCTTATCTAACGCGCTTGCACACAACACAGCTGCCAACATTACACCAGAAAGTCGCTAATCACAAGCGAATAAGGTGATTATTTAAGGTCGTAAATTATCACGTAGATTTAGATCGACTAATCAATTATTTAAAACTAAAAGAGTATATAATTATTTCAATCAAAATGTTGGATTTCCACGTACAAATGTGCTCACATACATGAGCCGCCAGTGATTCATTTGAATTTGAATATGTTCCTATATCTCTTGTTCGCAGCTTATTACAACTAAACGACGGAAGAAGATAATTTTTCTACAGTTAACTTCAGAGATTGATACCGAATGTAGCCAAGGGAGAGATAAGATAATATTTCCTTCACAAAGCCTGCAGTTCGCTCAGAGGTTGACACCTAGTGTACCCGAGGGAAATATAAGATAATATTCCCCCCATAAAGCCTGCAGTTTGCTCAGAGGTTGACACCTAGTGTATCCGAGGGAAATATATATTTTAATATTTCCTCTTTAAAGCCTGCAGTTTTCTCAGAGGTTGACACCTAGTGTATCCGAGGGAAATATACATATATATATATATGATAATATTTCCTACATAAAGCCTGCAGTTCACTCAGCGGTTGACACCTAGTGTATCTGAGGGAGATATATATGATATTTCCTCCATAAAGCCTTCAATTCACTCAGAGGTTGACACTTAGTGTACAAATGATATAAGAGACGTTAATAACCACTATAATCTAGCATTAAACCTATGGAAAATCAGCAATTAATCAATATCAAATTAAAAGTTATACTATATCAAAGAAGTGCGAATCACGTACAGCAACTTTTAAACATCTTGTTTGAGTTTACGAATAAATGTGATGCTACGTAAGACGAGCACGTCAAGAGTTTGCCATGTAGATGGTAGGTGAATACGTAATCTAAGACCGGCGACCTCTACACTCTTCAAACCGCTTCTCACCGGACTGGAGGAAAACTGGATGTCAACTCTAATGAAGCAGGAGAGGTTGCGTCATCATAAGGCGTAAGTAGCTCCCTCAATCAGACGTCTACGACGAGGAGGAAATAATCAGATACAGGTTCGCGATGGTAAATAACATATTGGCACTAGCCCATGTCTGAGGGATTATGAAACAACGATTGAAGGTCTAGAAGGTTGTAGTTTGACTCTCAAGCATGTCTACTACACCAATAGAGTAATTGTAATCATGGTAATCTACCAAGATTAGCAAACATTAGACCTTAAGGTTGAGACGTATGACAACATAAAATAGAAAAGATATCGGAATCCACACCAGCGAACACGAGGAAAAAGACGTAAGTTGTTACTATCATTTATATATTATTTTCGACCGTTAAAATAGTGGTAGCACCGTGTAAATATTAAATGTTTAAACTTTTATTGCTTGGTGGTTTATATGATATTTAATACATTGTAAATTGTACCTTTCCCGGTTGATTTAAAAAATTAAGAATGATATACTTAAAAAATAGCATCTACTTGATTAAATTATAGTTTAATATAAACTTGACTCCTATTACACTTGCCAAAGATTATTGTAACTATATTGTAAACAAATTCATCCCACAATTGTTACCTTACAAAGTCTACAAATTGCACCAAAGTCGTACTAGGTTTTTAACAAGAATGCCCCGGTTTGCTCGGCCCAACCCCACTTAGCCCCTCGGTTGGACCGCTACTTACCGGTCATTACGTCCCTACCCTTCTTCATCTTGTTTGAATTCACACCAATGCGAACGTGACAAATTCAAACCGTGTAAAAGGTACTCGAAGCTTCTTTGTCTTTTACCTCTTGTCGGCTAGGCCATGGACTCTGTTGTAATCTACGTTACCTCCTCCACCCCACCTCCTCCAACAGTTTCTAAATATTTAAACATTACTGACAAAATGTCCTCACAGTCTCACAATAGCTACATCATTTCTATTATTGGATTTCCCCGCCTTGTCGAGGTTCTCAAGATAATACTTTTCAATCTTTACTTACTTGTTTTTTTACTATTTTTCTTGGTGAATGATTTTTTTTTTCAATTTTTTTTAATGTTAAAAGCTGCTAATCTCCAAAATATAAATAAGTTTATTTTCCAACATTAAAATGTCTTATATATTATTTGCGGCACTGTGCAATCGAGACACTATACAACCGTCTCGTCCTAGAATGTCAAAATTAGGTAATGTATTTTGTTAACAAGCGAGAACAAAATATCTTGCTTTGGTTTTAGTATTTAAGTGCGAGATAAATGGGGGTTGTTTAGTAGTCTTAAAAAAATCCCTGATATTTCCTTACTTTTATTTTATTTCCCTGATTTGTCCCTATTTTCTCCTATATTAAAAAATTCAATGACTTTTCCCCTATTTTCCCTGCCTAAAGAGCATAGGCCGAAGAGCCACCATGCACCTTAGTTTGCTGGTCAAAGAGACTGGAGTTAGAATCCCACACGGGGATTCTGAAGTGTTTTCCCCCAAATAAATTCTCCCCTTTCCGTAGCAAAAATGCGCGTATATTCCCTCCAAATAATACCTCTCTCATTGATGGAATATGTGAAAAGCCCAACATAATACACGTAAAGAAAAGAAAACATTTTAATAAAACCACTTCAGTTGTAACGGGGGGATGGCACGCAACCTGACGGCCCGTGGGTCGTTCACACGTTACTCTGTGAATTTCGAGTTATTTTAAGGATTTCGGGGTACACTGCTGATTAAACGATAGTGAAAACGCACACGGAATATTCAAGGTTTTTATTATAAAAAATTAAACAACACATACATTGACTGATAAGATATAATTAAATTATCTTCAACTAAAAAGGTCACTGAATTAAATAATAAGAGTAATATTTAATTATGTAAGTTTGTAAGAGAATGAGAAAACATAAAATTAAATTAAATTATACAAACAAATGAATAACTATACAACACATAATAATGACTAATAAAATATTTAAAACAGTAACAAAAATTGACCTTATTAACTTAATTCACAACAACGTCTACGTCACCCGTGTAGTACACATAAGTCACCACTTGTCTCCGCACACAGCACACTGTACTGACACGTGCTACGCCTACCCACTCGCTGGACGCACTGGTCCACACACTGGACACGTTGGCCCACATATTGGACACGCTGGTCCACATACTGGACACGCTGGTCCCCACACTGGACACGTTGGCCCACATATTGGACGCTGGTCCCCACACTGGACACGTTGGCCCACATATTGGACGCTGGTCCACATACTGGACACGCTGGCCCACATAATGGACACGCTGGCCCACATCCACATACTGGACACGCTGGTCCACACACTGGACACGTTGGCCCACATACTGGACACGCTGGTCCACACACTGGACACGTTAGCCCACATATTGGACACGCTGGTCCCCACACTGGACACGTTGGCCCACATACTGGACACGCTGGTCCACATACTGGACACGCTGGTCCACATACTGGACACGCTGGTCCACATACTGGACACCCTGGCTCTCCCAGATCACTGGTTGGGGACCAAGAACTGAGAACCCTCTGGCTAGCACCAACCAAGTATAGGGTGACAGTCAGTTTGGGAATCTCTATTTCCAGAATATAGTACTTGTCTCGAAGAAAGTGACCCGGCCGGACTCTTCTATACGCGCAACTTCTCTTCATAGAAAGCTCTCCCTGCCCCACTATAAGTTTCTTGGCCGTAAAGTTCTCCCAGCTACCTGTTAGACACGGAAGGAGCGAGAGAAGAGGGGGAAACAATATAAGTTGCAGGTTTAGCAGTCAGCACCGTTAAGAAATAATCTTGTTACACAGTGTTCCTCTGTAAAAGAAATTAAAAACAACAGACCATACATACATAAGTTACCGATGACGGAGAAGATCAAGGTTCGAATCCCAGATGGGTATACCGAGTTGTTTTTTCATAAATGGTCTTCCACTCTTCCTCCTCATAAATGTTGGTACTCTTCCTCTAAAATCAAACTTCCTTATCCCTAAAACATTATTATAATTAGTACATTTACGTATAGCCCAAACCAGTAGTAAGACTTGATTAAAAAACCTGACCATTCAGCCGGTTGGGCTCAAAGCCTAGCCTTGTAATTCAGGTTCAGACGCACTATTGGTGCAGCTGGTTCTGGCTGTAGTACCCTACTCACACGACCGATGTTCCCGTTCTTAATTCAATAGAGAAACTAGTATTAAAACAATTATGGCAACTGTCACTGGTCATGAAATAACGAGTAAATTAGCTAATGAAATATTCGACGCGTATTCACACAATTAATGTTTTTATATTTATTTTGTGAATATTTAAGGTTATTGACAAACAAAAAATATATGTCAGAAAAGGTTTTGTGTAAGAGAGTAGTTCAAATCTTGATTTAACATGTATTTTGAAGCCATCGGGCATATATTTTTTAAAACTGTGAATATAGCCATAAATACATTTGATTGAAAACCACACCTCTCAAATATATGTTCAAAATTTGGGTTTTTTTGTTTTTTTTGTTTTAATGACATTAGAATCACTGTTAAGTTTGCTAAAATGATAATTGTATATTTTTTGCGCATGCGTCTGTACCTATAGGCCTACATCGCTGAGAACTATGACATGAAATACCACCAAATTAATGGCAAGTTTTAATGAAAGCTACCTTTTTTTTAGTTGACATTATAGTCAGTGGCTCACACGGTAATAGTTTACTTGTACTTAATTAAGTACGGGACCATCGCTCGTGTTTATGGGTCATAAGGAGTGATAAAAAGCCGGCTCATGGACCATTCCCGTTTAAGGTGTTTCCAAACAGGTTACTTAGAAGCAGGAAGAAAAAGGGGGTGATTTTAGGGGAGGATGGGGAGAGGCTGGTACAGAACCAAATAGGTAGAAGTAGGAAGGGAGCAAATTGGAACATCAGTTACCCGTCACCGTAACCGAGTCAGCTAAGCTCCAGAAGGCAAACTTTTCTTTCCCAGCGAACGGCAGCCCATTCATCCATCCGTCCTACCTCCCAGCGCTTCGTGTGCGAGTGTAACTTTCCATTCCGGTACGTGGAGGCCATTCGTTACTCGAGAAACTACTACTACCTCCCGCGCCGCGCATGCGCCTGGACCAGGGTACAGCCACACGCGAGGAAAAGTAGATCCTTGTATTGATTTGTCCTGGACGGAGGGTCTACTTTCATGCTTATATACGGGTAAACATTGTAACTTTTTTTATTTTGTTTAGCACCACGTCTTACTGCCTGTTCCAGTTAAACGCATTAGTTATAATTATGCTAATGAGTAAAGGTTGAGGGATATTGAATTTCGAGGAAGCGTACTCTCATTTGCGTGAAGGGAGAACGGTAAACTATTATGGAAAAATCAGCCTCAACACACTCGCCCGGAATTTAAACAGCAATTTCCCTGTCATTGGCAGTCCAGTCTATTGCCAAAGTGACGACTTAGACCATGCGACCACCGAAGCAGGTGCAGCCATATTAAAAGAAAATCTACCGCATATTATTATTAATACGGACCAACAGCATTTTTACTAAACTAATATCCGCATTTGTGGGCACGCGTACAAAATGTAGGCTCCTCTAGTTTGATCTACTGGTGACGGGTTGGTCGGGGTGCAAATCCTGGACAGGTGTTGAGATCATTATTTTCCTAAATAAGTTCCTTAGTTATTTCTTCACGCAGATGCGGGTACATTAAATCTAAATTATATCTTTCCGTTCCATTTGCAATTTAAAAAATGCATAAAGACCGGTAGGGTGTTAAGAAACGGTTGAAAAACAATAATGTGTGGTAGTAATCAGCAAGATTAGAATTAAAAAGAAATGTGTCTACGTTTGTGCGTAGGGTGGTGAAAAACTACCTCGGTACACCCAGTTGAGATTGTAATCCCGACTTTCTTGTCGCCGGCAAACCAAGATTAGGAGTGACTGATGCCTTTGTCCACGTTGCCACCAACACGTATTTTAAATTGTTTATTTATTTCTTAATTGTTACTACAGATTAAGAGTTCGATTTCAAGAGGAATTAAGTTTTCTTCCATTGCTGGTAAATAAAGCCTAGATCCTTAAAATTCAATCCTAGTTATTTTACAAATATAAATTTAAGTAAGAACTTATTTATCACAAAACAAGGTTGTGACTTACAAATCAATTGCACTTTGAACAACCTATCCAAACTAAATACCCGACTGTTTAGTTTATAATTTTATTATCAAACTGCATCAAGGATTTTAATATATTTTCATTTAGCAGTGACTGTGAACTTAGCTTCCAAGCAAATGTTGGGGTTGCTAAGGGTTGCTGTTCACCTTGTAGTCCAGCAAATATCACCCGCGGTTCTTCTAAATTATAAGCCTATTTTTTAATAAAATGATAATTTCGGATATGGGAGGGGATTGAATTTAATAATAAATTGAATTATTATTGTTTTTCAAATGTCCAAGCAATTCCTCTATTTTGCTTATCCGGCTGGTTGAACGTTTACTGCCATCAGGGGTAGGCAACCTTTTAGTAGTGTTGTACCGAAGTAATATTGCAAAGTCGCTCAGCGTGCCAACCAATCTAAGCTCACCCAAATCGTTTATATTTTTATACTAGTTAACTAGTTCAACTAGGAAAACAAATTTAAATTAATCTTGTGAAATGCAAATGTAATCACGTGTTTCTGAATAGAATACATTAAATAACTCCTGTGTCTTGAATATTAAATATTTTAATATAAATCATAAAAATAAGAATAAATACAAAGTTTATAAAAGTATTTCGCAAAATTTAGGTTCTGAAGACTTTTCTTTTGAAATTTTGAAACAAAACCATTTGAATCATTGAAACATAAAACACGTTGTTATTAAAAATGTTACATCAATGGTTTTAATTAAAAATGAAGGTTTGATATTATCTTTGTTCAAATCGCTCAGCGTGCCAATGAAAATCGTTTCACGTGCCACTCTTGGCACACATGCCGTATCTTGCCGACCTCTGCTGTACATAGTGGGAAGACCAATCCTATCATATTTTTATCTTCCTTTCCATGGACTTAGCTTAGCTCCTGTGTAGTCAGTCTCGACTATCACTCAGCCACAAGAACGGGTTTATGTAGTTTATTAGATACTATCTTTAATAATTGTACATATTAAGCCTTAGGTATCGTAATGAGTCAATAACTCCGAGTAGTATAACGATAGATAATTATAAATTCATTTTGAACACAATCCAACACCCTAGTTCGGTCAGTTGGGCGTCTCCCTACTGATATATGAGACCTAGATTCAATTCCCAGTATGGCCAAAATAGTTATAATTGGTGAGTTGTGGGTTTTACATTTCACAGTGATGAAATAACTTCAGGGGGCTGGGTGATGAGTCTATTTTGGATTTAAGTGGTTTATAAATCGTGTGCTGATATAAACAGTCGGTTCAGAGAATGCACGTTAAATACATCAAATAAAAAAATACATAAATTGTATGGAGAGCAAATGTTTTTGGTCCATTTTAGGCAATAATTTAATGACTGACTCCAGCGCCTCATTCAACTGACAATTGACCACGGGTACATTTGGGAAGAAACTGTACCAAATCCCAACCAACCTACCCCCTCTCAATTGGGTAGCATCTGGAGTTTTGACAATGCAAGTAAGTCATTGTTTGAAAGCAGCCGATGAATCAGGAAGTCATGCTCTAACGGTCACCAACTATGGCGTGTCCATCTTTGCAGAACACTGGCGCACCCGTTTCCATATAATTCGCTCACGGACTGAAGATACGATTAAAATTGGTTTCCAGTTGAAGGAGAACATATTTACATTCCGGATCGAGCGTTTGCGTTTCGCCAGTGATGTTTGCTTGGTGAAATGAAAGGTAAGGGGTTTGAAGGGAAATGTTGCCTAGTTGTTCTTCGAGAATGTTCTGAATAAATGGCGTTACAGTCCAATTGCCATAGGAAAGGACTTATCTGACATCTTTAAAAGCTATTAAATCTACCTTCACGTATTCATACGTCAAATAATGTGGTCTACAACTGTCACTTTTGATAGAAATTAGCAATGCCTATAAAATAACATCAATAAAATAGTAAAATGGTATCAATTTTGGCGGTAAATAAATGTTTGTATTTTTTTAAAAGCACCTTCCTATTCAAATAGTGTTTTAGTTTGTTTTGTGATACCAATAAATAAGTGAGAGTTTTTCCTAAATATAAAAACGATATTTATTGGTTAAAAATAGCTCATTTATAAATACTATGATCGAGTTAACTCGTTACTCACTTTGTACCACTACCAGCTGTTTATATCTCCGTGTCATCATCAGATTGTGACTTTAAATATGGTCTCTATTTGCATGTCACTTAATTGGTGCTGATAGATTATTTTGTATTATTTTCGCCTTTCAGGGAGTTGGGTATCTTACGAATAAGTTAATCTGTATTAATTCATTTCTCAATAGTTAATTTTTAGTAATATCTAGTAAACTACCTTCTATTTGAAGATATTACAACAGTAAAGTTAAAAAACCTTTTGTTCTTGCGCGCACCTTCTTACAATCAAAGACGAAGGAATGTTCTTCCTGTCTGGGGTCGTGGGGTGGAGGCCCCGCAGGTTCACCACTATTTTCTTACTATAAAATCCCAATGTTTACCAGAAGGGCAGCTTAGAATTGAAGGAAAAGGGTGGTAAAATTTAATATCTAAACAACCTGACTATGGTGACGTCATGTAACTTATGTATAAAACCGGAATATATAAGATGGATGCGGCAATACATCTTCTGTCGCTTTAAAGCCCTTGTTTAAGGGGTAGTAATACATGTTTTAATTAATAGGCGTGCATATTTTTTCAGCCCACTTTTTCGTCAATATTGAGTATTGAGACCTTCTATACTAAGCTTTATGTTAAATGTCCTAAATTAAAAATGAAAAATGTAATTGGAAGCAACGGTTGTTCCATCTTTACGTTAAAAAAAAGTTTGTACGATTAGATTACTAGGAAACATTCAATCCAAACTATGGTATTAAAATATACTCGAAAACCTCCAATTTCAAATTACAATAACAAAAAAAGTATTTCCTTCAAACAAACGAATAAAAACCAGGAACGACCTACAAGTGGGCCTCTCACTCTGCCGACATTGAGGGTTGGTTTATTGGAAACACGGGGCCTATTTCCCTGGCAATACATCGAGCCCCCTTCTCTCCAGCCCACCCATCAGACTGAATGAGCCAGATCTCCCAACCACCCTCCATTCCTCCTTCCATGTAGTAGCGCCGCGTCAGCGCGGTACACACATCACGCTCCTCAAATCACCCCACCTAGAGAGCTTCAACCTACTTTACTCGACCCAGCCTAGTTCTGTCAACAGAATTATGTTATTAACAGGGTTCGGACTTAAATGACATTAAAATATCAAAAAATGAACTAAAGATGCTAAAAAATGACTTCAAATTTACACACAAAAATTACCTAAAAATTTGCACAAAAACTTGTAATGAATCCACGTGAATAAATCGAACATACACTTTACAAATGGAAGATATAAAATATACATGCATTGAAAAGCTTCTAACAACTAAGCTCATGCATTTTGATGATAATATCGATTTACAAATATATGCTTCAAAAGTATAACCCTCCATCGCAACCCTTTATAGCAGTGTCTCACCAGGAATATGGATTTTTCAATCACTCAAAGAGAATACAAAGTTCATGACCTGCATATACATTATCTTTCCATTCCACCGATTGTGTGTTTAAAACATTTATGTTTGAGTGTTGATGAATTTTTAAAACATTTTATTTTAAAAATATACTTATTTAACATAAATGCTTAAAACTGAATCGAAAATGCTTTGAAATGCTTTAAAATTACTCAAAAATAATGCAAATCATTGAAATTATGACCTAATAATTTAAAATGGCCAAACAATGACCTATAAAAAACAATTTCCCAACCAAGAGATTATGAAGTGAAAGTAGGTACACATGAGCATTGTCTGTGATGTACTAAATAAATATGACACATCATAAAAATCCATGCCCTGTTTATAAGGGCAACTATTATTACAACTCATGTTTTTCTATGGTCTCATCGAGTTCTTGACGGCCAGAAATGAAGAAGTAAAGGTTCAAATCTCAGCCAAATTTACTGAGAGGGGTTACCCAATACCACTCATGTAAATGCGGATAAATCTCCTCTAAATTCTGCCTTCATCATCCCTCCACCATAAGCGTAATTAAAATTCATGTAGCCCGGACGAATGGTAAGACGTGGTAGAGGCAAAAAAAAAAGTTGCTAAACTGAAAATGGTTCGTTACACGTGTGTAATTTTGATCAACATTCACGAAAATGTAAATCAAAAGCTACAAAGACAAGCATACAATTTATAATGTATGGTTTCCTTTAAAAGTGGTTAACAGGGAGGCCCTGAAGGGACGTGAAAATTTCAGGGTAGAAAGACGCGTCATCAACACAATAAAATAAACAGTTGATCAAGCATTGCCGGCCAAACATGAAGAAGAGTTGCAGGAAATGATGGACCAGCTGGTGGAGATATGGCATGGAGATCAACAATCAGAAGTTAAAAATGATGGGCATTTCAAAAAATTAGGAGCCGCTTAAAATCAAAATTGGAAACCAGGAGCTGAAAAGCATTAAGCAGTCAAGTACGTGGGAAGTTTACTGGTTAAGTTTATTGAAGTCTGCTGAGAGAGGATGACTACTGCACCAAGGAAATTAGGTTGAGGATCGCCATGGCCAGGGAAGCTTTCAACAATAAATAGTTACTTCTGACCAGCAAGTTGAGTTTGTAACTGTGGAAGAAACTAATGAATTTCTACATTTGGAGCATCACACTGTATGGAACAGAAACTTGGACTCCCAGAAAGAAAGATGGAAAAGAAATACTTGGACAGTTTTGAAATCTGGTGCTGGCGAAGACTTGAGAAGATGAGGTGGACAGGATGATTAATGAAGAAGTGCTAAGAAGAATGGGTGATGAGAGAACCATTTTGGATGTGATTCTTCGGTACAAATCAAATTGGATCGGACAGATCCTGAAGAGGAATTGTCTTCTGCACGACGTTATGGAAGGTAAGGGTGAGGGAAAGAGGAGCTTAGGAAGAAAGAGGATTCCAATATTGGGTGACTTGAAGGAAAGAAGAAAATTGTGAGAGCTGAAGGAGGAGGTAGAGGACAAAGCACATTGACGGTCTAATTTCAGTAACAAAAGGACCCATCGTAAGACAGGCAAATAATATCAATAAATAACAATATACATTTTATTTCTGATATTAAAAAAAGCTTACATTCAGCTCAAGGGTTAAACCAAGGGGTTGAAATGGGGACACTAGTTTGGATAAAATCAACCCAGAGTTCAGATGGTTCCTTCATTATATTATTGTGTTGCTTAGAATACCGACATTTGGATGGTGTGGAAAGCGTATTAGAAAACCAAAGTGAAAACTCACATGTCTAAAATTACCACTTCTCGCTCATAGTAGGGATTCTAACAAAAACTTGTGGTTAAATACAAGGACATTTTAGACCACTCGGTCATGGATACATAGATTCTTCTTAGTAAAAATTCAATAATAGCTGCAATCGCTAAAACTTTGCTATTCTCTAAACGTGCTAAGTGTATTAATAATATTACTTATCGTAATAGACTGGACTCCCAATAACGAGAAGACCAGGATTTCACGCAGAGAAAATGAAAATAGAAAAGAGGAATAGATAAGAAAAAAGGAGTAAGGCCGCAAGCAAGAGACAGAAACAAAGAACGAAATGAAAGGAAACGGAAGAAGGTGACAGGTCACGCGCGCTTAGGATGATATTTCAGAAGTTGGCAGCTCTACACACGACACGTGCACCATAAAAACGGGGGGGACAAATAGTTGTTTTTTATTGCCTCTACTTCCTGGGGATGAGTTGCGTTAGTGTCATCCAAAAGACTTTTGTATCGTAAAACCAAAGTTGAAATCAATATATCTTAAATGTATAGAGCTATGTTAAAAATAATAAAATTAGAGGAGTTCCATAAATAAAATAATAAAGCACCAGGGATTGGCCGGTCTAAGGCCACCATCCCATTAGCCCTTAAATAAAGTGTTGTACTATTATTGCAATCGGTCACCGATTAATATAAAACATAATTTGCTATAAAATTGTTAAGTGTAAACAAAGTCTGTAAAAAAATCAATTTTTTTATTAGGTATAAGCTCAAAGATAAGACTTTTTTTCATGTTTTTCATATGAAAATAGATTATTAGCACTCACATGCTGTTTTTTTTGCCAAACCACGTGTATTGGAACCGTCATCGGACATGTAACCAAAGGGAAAAGGGGAGGGGGAGGAGGGGGTGGAAAGAGAAGGAAGAATGGGGATAGGGGAAAGGAGAGAGAAAATAGTTTAGCTCTATTAAATATAACGTAGGTAAATTTTATTTTACTTGATTTATTATATCAAAATAATCCTTTAAATTAGGAATTTCATTAATAAATATTTCTATTATTTATTTATTTATTTATTTATTTTTAAATTATGTTTATCATTTAAACTTAAGTGATTGTGATAGGTTCGTTTATTCTATTTAAAATAATGTTTGATGCATAAAATATATTTAAAAAAAAATATACAAAATATAATACTTTATATGTTTTGCGAAATTTTACATATGGATGCATATATTTTATTTGTGTCAATGATAAATCTTCCTCTAATTATATACATTTTTATATATTTTATTCGACGTAAACAGGTCGTTCGAGTCATACAATCGCCACATCCATCTATTTCCATGGCTTACTACGTCACGAATAACCCTTGTTTATTTAAGAACCATTAAACGTCTTTATCTGTCACTTTTGACGGCTCGTATGAAATTTTATCTATAAAATAAATATTCTTTTGTCGGTTTCGACTAGTCGACACTTAGACCTTACTCCTGTATACACTAATAATTATATTTCTATGACGATCTTATTATTATTACCGCGTCTTACTACCCATTCGGGTTATGCGTACTTACGCTAATGTGTAATGGTAGGGTGATTGTGAGATGAAATGGAGGACCTACAGTTTAACGTGGAATCCGTCGAACCATGGTGGAGGCCTGGCATTCCCCACACTCACAAGATGTCTTGTCAGAGGTGAAGGAAGGGTTTGGTAATCAGATAAATCTAGACGATCTTATTAAACAAAATGCAAGCATGTTTTCTTAAATTTTATTTATTTGGGTTATATAACGTGCACTTTTTAAAACGAGTGGTATCAGTCCACGACTTAAAACTAACTTAAATCTAAAGCGAACACAGAATAGTTTCAAGATTGTTAATTTATTAATATATAAGTATCGTCGATGAAAAGTTTTCGGTCCTCTCTATAATGAAACCCTTGATCGTTAGTTTAATAAACAATGATCTAAGGTATCGCACAGTTTTGTTTGATAAATAAATTATTCGCATTACAAAAACACATAGTAAATTACATAATCTTGTCCTTCTATATAGTTTTTCCTCTTTCCAAATAATCCATCGGCTACATCAATCCCCATCCACCCCGTTCCCCCTTTTAATATAAACTCTCCGCGGTCCACCCATTGTTGGGCCAGGCAGCTGGCATGAAAGGGGTCCAAAGAGGGTGATCGATAAAAGGGGGCGGGCTGAAGAGGGCTTACCCTTCAGGAAGCCCCAAGAGTAAAGAACCCGTGTGAGCTCTTTACTCTCCGCCATGAAGGACCAGCCGGAGAATGACCGGCCGCAAAGTTGCATTGTGTCCAGCTCATGGGGTCAATGGACGACACCAATGTAATAATAGAATATATAATGCCATTCACACCGTAGCTCTGTGGACAGAATATTCCGGTTCGATCAGGACTGACGCAAGGTTTCGTGCGTCTTGAGCGAGAAATTAAATTTTTTTCGTCCCAGTTGTATTCTGTCCTAGCTGTTGTACCCGTTCTTCGCAATGGGGAATCTATAAAGTAACTTTGTTATGTTTAGTATATAAAATAAACCACAAGGAACAGTAACCAAATCTTAAAATTAGGTTTAAATATTAATCTGTTATTGTTTGAATTGTGACACAAAACGCGATAAAAGACTAATTTAATACACAATGTAAAAATAGAGACATATTATGGACTTTTTTTTATAGTTGACCTTTATTTTGAAGATTAAGTTATAACTTATATATAAACAATATATTGAACACTTGCCTGTTGGTGCTAGTAGGAAAAGAAAAGCATAGTTTCACAATATAAATGTTGTAAAAGAGTTCAAACAAAGTACAGTTATATAGTAACCATTAACAGTTTAGGAAAGGTAATATTATTTTTCGGCGTTTTTTGCCTAATTTGAGCCAATATTTGAACTTGCTGGATTAAATTATCTTTTTTTGTACTTTTCTGATAGCGATACAGTTTTAAAACCTGTCGAAATTCCCAATTTTAGATTTCTACGTTGTTTATAATTGTTCGAATAACAAAATCAAAACTATATCGATTTAGGATGTTATAAAATTGGCTGCACTATTTATGTAATTTGATATTTTACAATATCATGAAAGCCATGACAATTCCAAATTTTATATCTACATTTAATATAATATTTTAAAAATTATATTTGAAATAAAACATTTACCATACCCATAAGATGAGTGCACAAACGAACGCAATCAAGAGAGAGCGCAATATTTGCCTGAGAGATCTTATAAGATATGAGAAAATCAATTATATACATTGTTACAAAAACATTTTGGAAAAATGATTATCACACTTTAACAAAGAGCGTAAGTGAAATAAGATATTGTTAAAGAGATAGAATGGTTCCTTCAAGTAGGCCTACTTGCACATTTTTAATTTTCTAATAAAAAAAAGTTGTTTTATAATAGTTTGTGAAATTTTAGCCCCCCATTTTTGACTCAGATTTTCAATCTTTTTTGTTAATGTTCAGACTCTTAGTTTTATTAAGTTTGTCTCTATACATGTATGTAAATATTCCAATTTTCTATCATAAGGGAAGGGTTTTATTATTAGTTTAAGAATTTTTTTGCTGCTGATGATGGGGAGATCGGGGTTTGAATCTTGATCGAGTGTTCTATGATGGTTTTTCCTTAATAGTTTTCCACCCTCCCTCCTCCTGAAAAATATTCAGACCACAATTGTCACTACCTTACTTACAGGTTATTTATTTTACTTATTTGTAGCTCTTGACCGGAATTGTCGTTGGTCATAATTGTCAATGACCGCAATTGTCGCGACACCCTCTAGGCGAGAGGTTGCGAGTAAGTAATAATCACATTTAAAAACCTTTTAGTGACCCACCAAATATTGGCCTGCCATACACAGTTTGAGCACCATTGGCCTAAGGCGATACTCTCGCAATAGACTAAACTTTCAATGACGGGGAGATTTGGGTTCGATCCCAGTTGGCTGCAATGAGGTTTTTTTTGCTAAATGGTTTTTCACTATACCTCTCTCCACGCAAATTCGAGTGCTCAAACGAACGTTTGTAAGGCTATGGAAAACCAGTTTTACTTGTAGCAGCGTGTATAAGATAAAGCTATTTGGATATTTCTAGGAGATTGCATAACTGTGCTACTTATAGTTTAGTGAGTTCCGTTGGTAAAAGTAGGCCTACATTTTGTCAGAAGATGATATGACAGTGCTAAATGGCTAAACGAGGAAGAAGGAAGAAGTCTCTAGAAGAAAGCCAACTCTCAAGTGAACTAGTTCACTCTTCCCCAACCCCATCCCCCAAATTGAAACATAATAATTGCAAGTGTTTAGACGTGGTTTCAAGGACCTTGGTCATAGGATTAAATGGAGTTTAGGACTTTTATATAAATATATTCATGTAATCTTATTCACTAATAATAGTTTTTTTTATAAATTAAACTAAAAGTAAAGTAAAATTTTAAACTTTTATAATGTTATAACTTGTTTTAATTTTACCTGTTCAAAAAATTTAAATTCATTGTCTACCAGTGTTGTTAATTGTCAATTATTTCGCAATATGAATTTACACCTCTATGTTAATAATTGCCAGCAATTTATAAATTGCTTGAATTTTTAATTTATTTTATCAATGCGTCTTACTACCGGTTCAGGTTATTTAAAAAATTGTATGAAAAAAATAATAGTTATTCCTGTGGACAAATGAAAAAAAAAGGCAACAAATCTTACGTAAGCAAGAGGGGAGGGTGGGGCATTTGCTCTTTTTTGCTTACAAGGGGGGAGAGGAGAGGTTAAAAGTGGCCAAAAACGTGCTTACGTAATAATTAACCGCCCCCTTGGACAAAAATAAAAAATATGAGATTTGTGTAAAAAGTAGCTATATCGACATTTAACTGAAGAAAATAGGGGGAATCCCATCCTTGGTGAAGCTGCTCAGAATCAAACTCCAGCTAATAGTAAACTCTGCTCACAACCAACGCTCTCTACCTTAGGGAGTGGCTGCCGAGGTGTAGATAACGTCCGTTCGATGAATAGCTAATGTACCCGCAGAAGCAGTACTCTCCCAGCAGGTTCCCCCATCCACGGGCTGCAAACCATGACACTCGAGTATTGTTGTTATTATTATTATTATTATTATTATTATTATTAGCTCCGCGTATTACTACCCATTCGGGTTATACGCACTTACGCTATTGTGTAATGGTAGGGTGATTGTGAGGTGAAATGAAGAACCTACAGTTTACCGTGGAATCCGAACCATGGTGGAGGCCTGGCATTCCCCACATTCACAAGATGTCTTTTCACAGGTGAAGGAAGGGTTTGGTAATCAGATAAATCTGTGCCGGGACCGAGGATTGAGCCCCGGACCCCAGCACAAAAGTCCAACACCTTACCCCTACACCACCAGGTTACCGGTGACACTCGAGTAAACAGTCGAAACTACCCTTTATGGGAGTCAAATCAAGATCCTTGGAGATAACGCGCCTAACCAAGGCAGGTCTCCAGAACCTGCAATTAGCGCGGTCCTGGCAAAATCCGCATTGGTGGGCACGCAGGCAAGCTATCAAGTTCGTCTAATTTGGTTTTCCAATGACGGGAAGGTCAGGGTTCGATTCCCAGCCGAATGGTTTGCAAATATCCCTCCACGTAAATTAGGGTACATTTCCTATACATTCTATCTTCCTTGTCTTTAATCCATCAGTGAAAATGTTGGACATATCTCAGAAGGCTAGTAAGGTGCGGGCACGAATAAATAACTCTGACTTAAATCGGTTAAGTTTTGTTATTTATTTTTATTAGTGCGTCACACACCATGGCTAGAGACTGCTTCATCAACGAGGAGGATATGAGAAGGGTAGTTTCAGACCTAGTGTAGCCGTATTTGCATGAAGAGGTGATGAGAGAGCTATATTACTTCCTCATTAATATTAACATTTCCAAGGTACCCTGTTATGCGTCGACAATTTTCTTTATTTTATTTAAAATGTGTCAACGTCTGCCTACTGAAATAAGGATACCGAGTAGGAATATGTTATTATCGTTCCTCTACCTATTACAAAGGGATGAATAAGCAGCTCGGAAACTCTGTGTTGTGCTTGTTTTGAAAAAAAATAAAAAATAAATCGTATGTTGGATCTAAAATTCACCTTATATATTCCCAAATAATAAATTATGTTTAAAAAATCAAATTGTTTCAAGAAATATTAAGAATAGGCCGTTTATTTCGAAACGACCGCTTCAGTCTAGCACCTTTACTCGCAAGAAACGACATAAAAAACTAATAAAGAGATAAAGAAATAAACGAGAGAGGAAATAAATGTTAAAAAGAGAAACAACTGTAATGGAAAAAAGGATGGAAAGCTATGAAGGAGAATAGTAAGAAAAATTACGAACAGTAACAAGGAAGGGTAAGTTACTGAAGCGAAAGAAAATGGGATGAAAGCAGAAGAGAGAATAGAATGGCGAGGGAGGTTAGCACTCCACCTAACACTTATCGGAACCTCTCTGAACATTGTGTTTTCAAACGTTCTAGAGCCAGTATTCGATATTGACCACGACATTTAATGTGAGCATTATTTTCTATAACGCTTTCAAAATTGAAACCATGTGTCAGTATGTGAAAAACTAGTGTTTCTCTTTCTTTTTTGTAATATGCCTATGTATCCATTCTAGCTATACGCGTGCATTAATTCCACTAATGGAATAGAGATAGACAAAGTATAGTTTTAGATTAAATGTAGCCATATTTGAGTATTGGGAGAGATGGAAAACCTGTAGGAAAAACACTCGACCGGAATTCAAAACTAACTCTCCCGGTCATAAGCAATTCGGTGCATTACTAGATTGACGCCTTGGAACAGTGGTTTTCAAACTTTTTAGAACCACGAACAGATTTTTAATACGACACATTTCCGCGAGCCACCAAGCTTTAATGGACACATTTTTAAGAAAATGGATATTATTCCCTCAAAAATCTTGATTTATTTCTCATAATGAAGCGTGTGCAAAGGTTGCGCTTGTTTCTGGTTTAGTTCGATGACGTCATTGACATCCAGAGCACATGCACTAACATAAAATCAGATTCCTGTATTCGTATATTACGCACCTTATTATTTTCCCTTTTTATTTTCTCTCTACACCTCAGAGAGAAAGTATTGTGATCGTTAAAAAAATAAAAACTCGAGATTTTGATGAATATAGACCGACATTTCAAGACACCCTGAAACAAACAAAAAAAAGTTGATTTTGCAATGCCGTCTGTCTGTCCGTCATTTTGTACCTCGGCTAGAGCGAAACTATTTTACGGATTGAGAAAAAACTTGGTATCTGGGGTTTTTATAAGGTCCCCCTGAGGTGTTTTCGGAATTAGTTATCTAACTCTAAAATTAAGAGTAATTTACTGAAGGGGCAAAGAGAGAAAAAAAAAGATTTTATTGAAATTCGCTCAAAAGATTTTGATTAAATTGTATATCTCGACACTATTTATTATTATAAGATGGAAATTCTTATTTTCTCATGAAAATGACTTTGTGTGTACTATACATGTGGGAAATTTTCTAATTTTCATAATTTTTCTGCAACTATTTAAGATACGAAATAACTTATTGTAAAGTTGTAGTACAATTAAAGATAAAAATATTTTATTTTACATATATTTTAATAAAATCAATAGTTTCTAAGCAATATGCGAATATATATACTTTTACCTTGAGTTTTTAGAAATTAATTAATTTGATTGTTATGTTCTTTGGTGGACAGTGATGTTTCTTCTCAATTTTTCTGTGTGTTCCTAGTTCCTAATGCCATAGAGTACCAGTGTATATTATTTATGATCTTTGAGGTAATGTTTCTTCAACAATGTTTAGACCTATTAGAGTTTTTAGTAAACGTCTACCTTGAGGTAAAAGCGAGAGAAAGTCTGTTCGGTGCGCCATACCATTTATTTAATTTGGTTTTTTTTTTCATACATTTTTTTTTTTGCAAAAATTAACATAATTTTGCGGCCCTCCAAAATTCGGCTCTTTATCCACAGTTTTGAGCATTGTCTGGAAATGGAGTATGCGACCATTGAAGTGGGTAAAATAGCAATCCACTATTTGAGATATCTCCACTGACTTATCAATAAGGAAGTATGTGAAAAAGATACATTTTTTTTATCAACGTGTCTTACTACCTGTTCAGATTATACGCATATGTAGGCCTACTAATTACGCTAATGAGTTAGGTATGATAAAGGTTAAATTTAGAAAAAGTGTACTCATATTTACGTGGTGGGGGAGTTGAAAACTATTTAGGAAAAACACCCTCAGTACACCAGACCGGGTTTAGACCCCGATATCGCTGTAATTGGCAGTCTAGTCTATTTCTACAGTGACATCTTAAACATGCTGCCACCAAAGCAGGTACAACTAATAAGTATATTTCTTACTTCTTTTTTAAGAAATGTAAATTTTCGGGCAATTTCTTTGATAAAACAACACAAAGAAGCAATTTGACATTTAAGTGAACTGTCATTAGAGTAAACACAAGACACACAAACACAGATGGTAAACTGTCGTTGGAAGGAACCGAACCATCAAGATAAAAAGAAAATAGGTCTAAATTGTCGAGGATAGGCTATAGCTAAGGAAACGCAGAGAAGACCTTCCGACAAACCAAGCAATACATCACGTACCGCCCTGACTGATTTATTACCCGGGAATAAATACTCACAGTTGGATAAAGAGAAAGAAAACCTCTCCCCTCCTCCTGTAAAAGTACGCGTGTGTAAATTACCGTGGGCACGCCAAGACGCCACGGTGCGTAGCCCAGAACAAGCTACCGTACTGCCTGGTCCCTGTGATTCGTTATCAAGACTGATAACACAGGGCTGACATCTCCATTCATTGCTCTGGAAGACTTCTGCTATAGACCGGCTTAAGACGCTACCTCCCCCTTCTCACTATTATCCAGCCCATAAATATGCCAGAAGCCAAAGGTGTTATACCAGTAAACCATTTTGTATTTAAGTTACTTAACTTAATTACTCTGGGTGCTTATAAGGGCGTTTGAGCACCATATTTAAAAAATATCCATTAAAATAAACGCTATTCAAATGTACTCGCGTCCTTGGTCACAATATCCATGGCGTCACTCTCACAAAATACTGGTTTGCCAGTGACGAGGAGGGAAAGGTTGGGGTTCAAATCCCGAAAAGATATATTGAATACTATTTTCCTAAATAGTTTTCCAACCTCCATCTACGTAAATGTGGGTATATTTTCTTTGAACTATATCTTTCACCTCCCTTACTCAACTCTCCCCTATAATTTTTGAATTGCAGAAAAACCGGACGGGTGGTTAAAAGCGGTACACAAAAAATAGGCCTAATAACATTTGATATAGCTTTTTGTATTTCAAAGATGTCTTCTTTAGAAAAGAACAAGGCTGGATTTAGAGTCGTGGAGGAATATGGGTTGTAAAAGAAGATTGATGGCCCAATATTAAACAAGCGTTCCTCCTTCCACCCCAACGTTTCAATACTGTAATATTTAAAAAAAAAAAAATTGGTGAAAGCTCATTGTTTAAGATATTATATAAATAAGGAACTAGGTATTGCCATCATAAACCTGGGGTGAGCAGCTAATTTAAAGAAACTATCAGCATTATAATGGAAAAAATTGTTGAGATCTTATTGAAATAGAGATGATGAATATAAAATTTATATTTTATGAAACGAACCTGCCTTATACGGAGGGAGAGTGAGACAATTTATTAATTAAAAAAATTCCATCCGAGATTCAAATCCCTAAATAAATCCCCAATCCCGTCAAATCAAAGAGAGAATGAATCCTTTGTCCGTTTTCTTCATAGGTAAGGGTTTAAGATAAATAAATGAGAAGTAAGCAGACCCTCATAAAGCAAGTAGATTACGAGAAGAGTTCCTGACGTGACAAACTTTATCTAGCCATATTCAAGTTTTCCTATCTCAAGAAGGATAAGACATTTAAAACACACATAACGACTCTATTCATTACTTTACTCCGAAGAGGCCGCTTTGACGCAGGACTCGCGTCCTTATCAAGTCCGGAGAAAAGACAGTCCCCAGATGCACAGTCATGGGACATCAAGAATGTCATAAGTGCCTTTTTTTTTAAGTTAGTACTTTTTAGGTTTCTAGCTTCCAGTAGAGGGGTTCTTATCCACACAAGTAGTCAAATCGTCTAAAGCAGTGGTGATTAACCAGGGGTATGCGAAAACATCTTAAAAGTTAAGTAGAATTTAAATTTTATGTATAATTCCAGACCCAATGATACGCGATTTGGAAGGGTAATTTCTTTCTCTCTCTATTTCTCTCTCTCTCCTATATGTATATTATAAAATATGTATAGCTCGCATTATGCACCAATTACTTTGGAGGTAAAATATGAAGATATTTCGGGGCTAGGCGAACAGAAAAGATTAAATACCAAAGGTCTAGAGAAGTGTTTTTCAAACTTTTTACACACCTAACGGCATCCTTTGATACACCCCATGTATTTCGCACTATTCCTTATTGCTGGCTTACGATATTCCAAGATATTCCAAGATATATAATTAAAATTCAGTTTAATTTATCTTAGGAACATAAACATTAGCAAATGCATTACAATAAAGAAATAACAGCGATCCCTTTTGCTTTCTCACCCTTACGTACATACCGACTATAGCGCTTCGTGGCTGAATTCAAAAGTGTTCTTAACATCAAGGTCCCCCTGTTTGCTATAGATAATTATGTTATTACTTTAATATTTCAATATTACGAATATCGAGGCAATGGTTGGTATTTAAAAACTATAACTTTATTTAAGTGATAGAAGCGCACCTGGAGATTCTCATCGCCTTAAATAGCTAACGAAAGAAAGCTTGACGAGGGTAAATAAATATTTTTTTAAAATGCGTTACCCTAATAAATTTGATCATCATTACTTATAAAAAAAATATCCAGCATCTATAATTTTCATTTGTTTGGTTACCATACCGAGTTTATTATCTCAATCATCCGCACTGGTGGGCTAACGGACTAAAAGTAAGGTTCCCTCGATAAGACCGGAACCCGGTGACTGACGACCAGTGGCTCTACACAGCGACCACGTCTCGGCGACTGGTGACCAGAGGCTATTCATAGAGACCACGACCCAGCGACTGGTGACCAGAGGCTCTACAGAGAGACCACGACCCTGCGACTGGTGACCAGAGGCTATACAGAGAGTAGGCTATACAGAGAGACCACGACCCTGCAAATGGTGACCAGAGGCTATACAGAGAGACCACGACCCTGCGACTGGTGACCAGAGGCTATACGGAGAGACCACGACCCAGCGACTGGTGACCAGAGGCTATACAGAGAGACCACGACCCTGCGACTGACGACCAGCGGCTCTACAGAGAGACCACGACCCAGCGACTAGTGACCAGAGGCTATACAGAGAGACCACGACCCAGCGACTGGTGATCAGAGGCTATACAGAGAGACCACGACCCAGCGACTGGTGATCAGAGGCTATACAAAGAGACCACGACCCTGCGACTGGTGACCAGAGGCTATACAGAGAGACCACGACCCAGCGACTGGTGACCAGAGGCTATACAGAGAGACCACGACCCTGCGACTGGTGACCAGAGGCTATAAGGAGAGACCACGACCCTGCGACTGGTGACCAGAGGCTATACAGAGAGACCACGACCCAGCGACTGGTGACCAGCGGCTCTACACAGCGACCGCATCTCAGCAACTGGCGACCAGAGGCTATAAGGAGAGACCACGACCCAGTGACTGGCGACCAGCGGCTCTACACAGAGACCACGACCCAGCGACTGGCGACCAGCGGCTATTCATAGAAACCACGACCCAGTGACTGGCGACCAGCGGCTCTACATAGTGACCAAGCAGACGCGTGTTTTGTTATAACTTTAATTTTGTTTAATTTTTGATTGTGCCTAAGTTTGAAAATTGTGAAAGATTTCTCCTCAGACGAAGATGAATGTTTGAACAAGTGGCAAAGCACCCCTCAATTTTCTATATAATATCTTCCCCAGTGTACCAAGACCAACGCAACGTTGAAATAATGTTGTAGTTCAGCATTACCAGATATCACCAATAACAAAGAAAACAAGTAAAATTAAGGAAAACCAATGTAAAAATTATGCAAGCTTACTCCATAAATGACACAAAGATTGATGAAAAACACTATCCCGGGACCGCGACTCGCCACCGGAGCGATTGCGGTCGCGTCAATATAACCCTCCCTACCTTTAACTGTCAATCTCATCTGTTTTGTCGGGAAAGGGAGGGCGGGGTTCAAATCTCACTTAAACCAATGAATCCCAGCATGACGAAGCGTTTGTACATTAACTTTCTCTATCATCCTTCACGCTGTTGCGGGTGCATTTCTTTTTAATTTGAACTATATCATCTCTATGCTATTAATAGAAGTATGTGAATTTCCCAACCTGATAGTAAGACGTAAAAATACAGCTAAAAACACAAATGATCTTAATTTTGACACTGTGTTTCATAAGGATAAGAGTTACATTTAGATTTTCCGAACTCAATTTACTTATAAAAGACTTTCGCCGCCCTCATTAACTGTTTTTTAATTGTCTCCATCTATAATAAGTTCCTCATTCTTCAACAAGCAAACTCCTGCCCGAGTCCCGTCATGCAAAACCTTTCCAACAATTTCACAGGGTGAAACTCTTTGAGTGCCAGCTTTTCAAAAGTTATAATCCCCCAGTTAAGTACACTCGCCACACTTCATAACGACCAATAAAAAAACCCCATATTTTTGGGGTGCAAAATTAAGTTCAGAGACATTTAAATTAAGAAAAGACCTCTGCTTGGGGAATAAAAATAGATTAAACAAAATTTTCTAAGCCCACCAAGGACTTAATAGAAAGATAACATGCTGAAAAACTATAATTTATAGGAAATATTAAGTTTAAATTGCACGGACATTATCAGAATATAGTTAGTTGGTCGAAGGTTTAAAAAGGAGCCTTAAATACAAGAAATTCCTTAATTGCCATCTACAACTATACCGTCTACAGAGGCGCCATTCCTAGAGACGGTTCATGACAGGTTTTTACCTGGATGACAATTCAAAAATTATATGTTTGGGTTGCCAACACTTGTACAATATTAGTATTATATTATAATTGTTAAGTTGTTTAATTACATGTTATATATTACATTTAAAATAACGTAAACGTAATTTTTCTCATACTATTTCATTACTTTTAGTTATATTATTTCTACCCAATCCGAGACAATATTTAAAAAATAATTAAACATATTTATTATTTGTTTTGGAATGGTATTTATGTTGTGTAATATAGTGGATGCATAAATACCTTTTAATACAGCCATCATATTTACTAAGATACGATAAAATACTTGTCATGTTATGTATGTATGTATGTATGTATGTATGTATGTATGTAGGTATATATAAATTATTCTATAATTACTTTATCGTATCTTGAAATATTAAACTGAATAAAATATTTGTATCCACTTAGTGAGTGCATCATTGTAAAGAACATGTTTCCATCATGTTCAATTAGATGGTTTAAATTCGTCGGTCGCCATTTTGAAGCTATGTTCGTTAGACCTTTTGTGAAAGTGCTATGAACTATAATTTTTTTGAAGTGAAATAAAACTATAAATAAGCTTTGTGCCCAACCTCAAATAAATATAAATAATATTGGCCTAAAATACTGTGGTTAGCTTTCACATTCATACATTATCATATGTTTTCATTACGGCTATCCAAAAGTAACAGATGTCAGCTGTTGGCGTAGGGATGGACACATTAGGGACTATTTCTAGTCACTTTTTGAGCTGTCGTCCAAGTGAACTTAGGTCGTGAATGTACATAAGCGGTTCATTTCAGCGCCAATGTGCAATTTTAAATATTTTTTTAGTTTTTAATTTTAGTTAAATAAGGAACATTAAATACTCTTAAGTGTTTGAAAAAGTGTTGAAATCAAGTTTCTTGAGAAAAGATAAGCCCAGTAATGCTTGATATCTCAAAGACTGGGATGATAACTATCACATTATAGCTAGTAGTTAAGTACAAGTTACTGGCGTGCGTTATCGGTTATTAAAATCAGTTTCAATATTTTTTTTAATAAATGGATCAATGCACCGAACAAACTTTATATATATTTTATTTTAAAAGAGGTACAATTGTTAAAAAAAGTAAGACTTGCGATACAAAATAATATAGGCTACTATGTGCCAGAAACATTTCACCAAAGAGCATATATGAAATAGTATATACCGTTGCAGAAACAATTGGAAAAGAGGCAAATCTTTCTATACCTCTTCCTTAGCAATCAATTTCACATTTTCAAAGACATCCATAAAAATATGATATATTCGCTTATAGCTAAGAAACTATTGGTTTTATAAAATATATATTTCAAATAAAAGCTTTGTACTTTTAACAGTGCTACAACTTTACAATTATAAGTTTTTTGTATCTGAAATATTTGGAGAGATATTATCAAAATTGGAAATTTCCACTAATGTAAGGTAGCCTTTAGGTTATCTTTAAGCAATTTTGTTTGTATTGTTGGGTGACCTGGTGGTCTAGGGGTAAGGTGTCGGACTTCTGTGCCGGGGTCCGGGGTTCAATCCTCGGTCCCGGCGCAGATTTATCTGATTACAAAACCCTTCCTTCACCTCTGACAAGACATCTTGTGAATGTGGGAAATGCCAGGCCTCCACCGTGGTTCGAATTCCACGTTAAACTGTAGGTCCTCCATTTCATCTCACAATCACCCTAACATTACACATTAGCGTAAGTGCGTATAACCCGAACGGATAATAAGACCCGGTGCTAATAATAATAATGTTTGTATTGTTAGACAATGCTTCGCTACCAAATTTAATCAAAATCGTTAGAGCTGATTTTGAGGAGATCGATTTAGTCTCTTTTCACCTTTCAGTAAACTACCCTTAATTTTAGCTGATAGATATATAATTCCGAAAACCCCTAAAGGCCTAGATACCAATTTTTAGCTGATTAAGTAAAACGGTTTCAGCTCTGGGCTGAAGTAAAAACAAACTGCATCACGAAAACCACTTTTTCTAGGTCAGGGGGTCAACAATCATCAAAACTTCAATTTCTATTATTATTTTTTACGATCACAATACTTCTCTCTCCAAGGGGTCTAGAGAAAGTAAAGATTCTAAAGATGAACCTCTATTTTGAATCGTTCTTAAAAAAACCTGCTGTGAGCTTTGAAAAAATCGTTCAGGGTTCTAAATTAAACATTTTTGGCAACCTTTCTCCGTAAGTTCACAGTTTAACAACTAATATTTAATCAAGTTTAACTTTAAATGTACTTAGATTGTCTATGTGGGGAAAAAAAAGTTTTTTTTAATGTTTATGAACAATCAACTACTTCTTCCGAACAGCAGCCACTATTGAATAAATAGATATTTAATTTGAACTATTTAAAAAAAATTCACTTCTTTAAATGTACAAAGTATAACTAAAAAATACACTTACAGGGTAAAGGTTATTAATGACTCGATTAAATGAACACGAGAGGAGTTGAGTAAAAAGGTAACTGCATTGAGAAAATAGAGAAACTACATTGAACAAAGTGAAAAACAGGCAATAGTGAACCCACCAGAATTCGAGTATAGACCTCCCAGTTAGCAAATAGGTACAATTTTAAAGTAAAAATAAAAAACTACTAAATCTGTGAATAATGAATCATTCTGCTAATGTGACGTTTGAAAAATATTTTCGGTTATAGCAGCAGGATTTTTTCTGTATGACGCGGCGTCTAATTAGCCGTTCAAGTTATGCGTATAGGAATCTAATGTGTTAAGGATAAGGAAATTGAAATTAGAGAAAGTGTACCAGTATTTGCATAAATGAGTGTGGAAAACAAATTTTAAATACCATCAGTACACCCGATCGGGAATTGAACCCTGATCTCACCGTCATCGCCAGTCCAGTTTAATGCAAGGGTGATGCCTTTTAGACCACTCAACCAAAGAAGCAGGCTATTATTCCTTTGTTGATCATGCTATAGGAATATTCAATAGAAAAGGTGAACGAAGAAAGAGAATGTCTCTTTTTAGCACTTAACTAAACTCTCGTTAAATTGTATGGAATAAAACATGCTCATCTGAATAAAACGAATTTTGAAGGAAATTACTCTTAGTGAATGCATTACGTGGAGAAAAAGAGAAGGGGTATATTATGGTTATTCTTATAAGCATAACATTTAAAAACCTCAAAACTCTGGAGCAATATTATTCGTGGTGATAATCATAAACCCGCCCTAACGTTCGTACAAATGTAATTAGTAAGGCGGGAAATGTAGTCAGACATATTAGCTACACAATGATGGTGAACTACAGCGAGAATTCGAGCCAGGGGGAGTTATACTGAGCGTGAAAAGGCCGAGTGTAGTTTACTGCTCCAATGTGAGAATGCAATTTCGAGAGTGGATTATTGTGAGCCTTTCATTAAACTTACAAGATGAGAATATCTGGGCAAGAAAATATAAATTCTAGAAAAGTATGGATAATCCGTTAAAAATAAAGTTGTATAAAATTGGGGAGAACAAAAATTTTTAAGTGTGGCAATTAAATCTGCATTTGTAATTTAAGAAACCAAGAAAGGATTTTATAATGTAAAGACATTTAAACACAAATATCTAACCATGATATAGGCCTATGTATAACAAAATTTATAAAAACTATAATAGGTTAAGACCTTGGGTAGTAGGAAAACCATTATTATTTTAATACCCAACACAAGAAAGAAAAAATGCCGGGTTCAGTCATCTTGTACATGTTATTCTCGTTAATTAAATCGGGGTCAAATTAATCAACAAGTTAACTAACAGTTTTCTTTCTCATTTTAAGAAAATTTTCAACCTCAGTGTTATGGTGAATATTTACGTTTTATGTGCCCTAAAAAAAAGGTTGATTTTACAATTTCGTCTCTTTGTCCTCAGTTCGATGTATTTTGTTCAAATTTGATGTATAAACTATATGACCATACCCATGGATTTATTTTATAATATCCCTAACTATTAAATTAAGAGTAGTTTGATTATGAGTGAATTTTTTGAATTCCATATTTTCCAAAAATGATGTTAACGATTTATTTTTACATTACAAATAACACTATAGGGGATGTACTTGATTTTTTTTAAGTAAAAGTTCGTCTAAGGGTAGTTTATTGAAGAAATGTTTGCTTTAGTTTTAAATATTTAAAAAATGGCTTTAACAGTATGGTTCAAAATGGGTATCTGGCAATTTACTTACAATATTTATCATTTAAATAATTTGTTTTTCTTTAAAAAAAATCATTTCATAGTAGATTATTGATATTTGAAATAAAATAAAATAGCTTTAACGATTTTGTTCAAAATTGGTGTCTGGGATTTATTTTACAAGATTTTTTCTTTTTATAAAATGAATAAATTTAAAGATAGATGGGGATAGGATACTTATGAACAATTTTATAAAATTTAAAAATTTTCAAAAATGGACTTAAAGATTAAGTTAAAAATGTATATCTGGGAAAAGAATTTCGGGATAAATAAGAATAATTAATTAATTAATTCACGACAAATAACTTGAGGGTGGTTTAAAAAAACTTTTTTTTTAAATTTGTTTAAAATATATGAACAAGTTTGTTTAAAATATATATTATGTGTGCTTATTTTGGTTAACATGATGTGTGGGTTTTTTTTTAAAGAAAACTTACTTAAGGATAATTTACAGACATCCTCTTTTTAAAAATTTTGTCTTAAGCGTTTATTTAAAACGTATGAAATATATGACCGTGAGAGACGCAGTATTTAGTTCTACCCCTGTATGTAGACTTTAAGACGCTCTGTGGGAACAGAACGTTGCCAAGGGTATGTCTAGGAGGTTGTGCACACGTCACACCTACAATGAAATTATGATAGTTATTGTGAATGTGTAGAGCCAGTGGAAATCTTAAACATAACCCAAGCCAAACTAACCAGACCATGGTGATTATAGGTACAGTTCCCCTTTCAGGAAAAACACCTATATTATAAGTTATAATAAATCTATATTACGCTAAAGTTTGTAAGATTGTGTAGCGGCATTTATTTACAATAAAATAGAGCTAAAACAGTTTAATTTTTAAATCTTTTAGATTTTACTTGAAAATAAAGGATAGAAATGGCGGCAAAACTAAATATAGCCTTTATAATAAAATGTAATACCATTTTAAACATCTTTATATATTCGAAGTACCAAAAACTATATAAACATGAAAATTACTAAGTATTTACCAATAGTTAATTGGTCGGCCTCGGTGGTCTGGACTCGATGTTTGTGGGCTCAAACCTAGCCGAGGTCGATGGATGTTTCTTGAGCGAGAAAAATCAGCGGAACAAAATCTTTAAATTGGAAAGTAAATCTGTCGGTCCAATGTCGACTGTAGCATCTATAAGAATTGGTAGGCCCTTTCCCTCTCGCTCATAGAAATAACCGTGTGCATAATATAATTAGTATGTTCAGAAAGTGAATGTTAAATACTTCAAATTTAAATTTAAAAAAACAAAAATTTAGAAATTTAGAAATTTAATTCGGCATATTTAACTAAAACACACATTCAAATATTAAGTGTAGCTTTAATCTTAATTCAAGCTTTTTATATAAATAAGATTTTTTTTTCTAAAGATAAGATAATCGGCGCCGGTGGTCAAGTGGACAACGGAATTCCTTTTGTCTGATTTGCTGTAGACGGGTAGATCTGGGTTCGAATTTTGGCAGGGCTTAGCGGGGTGGTGTTTTCTAAATGGTTTCTCACGCCACCCCTAAGTAAATGCCAGTACATTCGTTCTAAAGCCCAACAAAATAAAATTCAATGAGAACATAATAGATTAATAAAAATAAGACTAGCATTCCTAATATTATAGTGAGCGTATACCCCGAACAGTTAGTAAGAGTGCTAAGTATTATTATTAATATTATAGTAAGAAGTGACATGCTTTACGCCTAAAATCAAAATAAAAACACAAAAGGGAAGAAGACCCTTGAAGAGCCAGAAATAATTCAGCTCAGCAGTACAACTCCATTTGGATTTAATCCTCACATAGAGCGCGGCGTCGAGAGTAATTTACTTTGATAGGGGTGTTGTATAAGGGTGTTTCGCCCCTCTTTAAGACGACACTTTGATAACAGATTAAACCGACAGTAAATTTGGAAAGGGGTACACAAAGAAAAGGGAAACTTTCAGTTTATCAAGACTGCAGCTTCCATCTCGACAATGTAAAGGCTTTTAGCTCTCAAATTATCTTCAGAGTTGGGCGGGAAAGGAGTGGGATGAGAAACTATTGTAGAAGTGGAGCTATTGGGGAAAGGGGGGGGGGGGGGGTAAAGGGAGGGGAATGGGAG
>CABEEJ010003076.1:0-23156 GCA_901482245.1 Timema douglasi | reverse complement strand
GGGGGAGGGGGGGGGGGGGGGTTAAAAGGAAGGTATATAGGAGGTAAAAACTCAAGTGTAAGTGCGAAGACAACAAGATAAATGCACCCCTAGAGCTAAGACTAATGAATAATTGTTTAGTTTATTGCATTTTTATACATTGAACGCCTAAGATCCAATGTTGGCCGAAAAACCAGGTTTGTATTTTATAAAAATGTCTTCATAGCAAAATTATGCTTGGGTCTAATTTGGGGTATTTCTTTGTTCTGCCATTTATTTATAGTCCAGTAAAATAAGGAAATCTAAAGGAAAAAGGATGGAGGGGCTCGGTGACTATTTGTATGTAAGTTTATTAATACTTACTCTTTCAAGAACCGATTAGTTACTTCATAATCGAGGGCAACTTATTTTTTAGAGCTAGGTAAATGGGGCCAAATGATTTTTTTTGTTTATGTTTCTAAATAAATAATTTTTAATATAAAAACTTTTAATGAAAAATACATTTTTTATATATTGTATTATTAATTATAGTGTTTAAATCAACAAAATGCTAAATATTAATAGCATAGTGTTTAACTTGATCAATTTCCTAAAAAAATATGCTTGTTTCATTCATTTGTCTTGATAAAAACTATTGCAATAGCAATTTGAACGATATTGTATTATACGTAGAAATTACTAGTTTTATAATTACTAATAAAAAACTCAATGATTTTTTTTTTCAAAAAGGTTCTTGATATTATTTTAACAATGGTACTGTTATGGTGGGTTTTAAAAATATATATATACTTCCAAGTTGCTTAGATTGGTAACTGGAAAGTCACCCTTTCCCCCCCCCCCCACTTTTCGCATTATCTCTCAATAACTTTCAAGTTGTAGAAAAATTAGAAGAAAGATCGCGAAGGAACGAATGTGTGGGATTTTTGAATTCTCCCGGCGAGGCTTAATAGAAACATGTCTAGATGTTGTTTCACAAGAGGTGGGAGAATTGTTCGATGCTAGCTATAATCTCTGCTCCATGTCACAGTGAGGGTCCGGTTTCGGGCTCCCTCTCGACATTCATTTAGACCTCTGTAAAGATGTTGGAGAAGGGAATTTTAAAACACCGCCGCCAAAACTGGTAGCGTATGCAAGATTGCGTGAAAAGTTTGAGGTGATGAAACAGCGCAAAATGCGAACAAGGGAAATGAAAGTGTTTCGACAGTGTTATAGAAACTAACACAATCCACGAAGAGGAGTGAGTCATTAAGACAATGGTCTCGTGAAAGGGGGGTTTGTAAATAAAGTGTGCATCGCATTTTGCGGCGTGTGAAATGGAAACCGTACATTCCGATACTACACCATGCAATGAATGAGAATGATCCAGACAGGAGACTTCAATTTTGTGAATGGTATTTGCACATGTGTAGAGATATGGAATATGTTCTTTTTAGATTAGATGGTTTGGTCTGTTGATGCCACGTTTATACTTAATTGTACTGTTAATCGACATAACTGTGTGTATTGGGCCGCCGGAAACCCAAAACACGTAATGGGACAACAAACAGTTAATCTACCACGGATATTAGTGTGATGAGGTCTCTCTTCTAGAGAAATGATAGAGCCATTTTTCTTTGAAGCGACTATTACAGGTCTTGCCTATTTAACAACGTTACAAGACAACGTCCAACTGCCTCTTAATGACCTGTTTTCGGATGAAGTGTGCTACTTTCAGCAAAATGGCGCACCACCACTTTACCAGAGCAATGTTAGTAATTTTATTGATACCATTTTCTCCGGGAGATGGATGAAACGAAGACGAAAAGTGGAATATCTATCTTGATCTCCTGACTTATTACCACTGGACTTTTAACTGCGGGGTACTTCTAAGGGTTCGGCCAGACTGACAAGCGTGCGAGCGAGCGCGTAATTAGCAGACCCTAGTTCATTAGAGAAGATGTATCTGTCAAAGACACTTGGTACATCTCTGCTCCTCGAAAATTCTTACAACAATTTTTTTTAATGTACTGAAGTGTTTTAAAATCAGATTAGCCGCACCAGTGGCGGAATGGTACGTTGCACTCCATAGCTTTTGACTGGGAGATAAAGGTTCGAAGGCTCAGTGAACTGAAGGTGATTCTTAAAACTTATTTATTGTTGTGGTTTTTTCATACTCTCCAAACTAATGGTGATTATTATTTGTAAAGGCCTACTTTGATTATAATATTGAAGTATTGTAACATATCGGGCTTACATATATTTATGGTCTTACCAATTAAATTAGGCCATTAATAGCAAGTGTGTTAAATCTATCACTGATAGAAAAAAGTCAAATATCATGTCAAAATGAGAAGTTTCCCAGCACTCAATGAACCAACATACAATAATATTGCCTAGCGCCTGTAAACTAGACTGTACCGGGTCGAGCGCGCGCGCTTGAAAAATAGAAACAGTTCTATCTTTCAAGCGCGCGCGCTCAGTCGCTCGCTCCAGTGTGGCCACCTCCCATTAGAATCCATGTGTTCTATTTTATATTTTAGTCGCTCGCGCGCTCAGTCTGGCCGCCCCCTAAGGACCACTGTGTACAAAACCAAACCAAGACCAATCCAGGATATAATATTCGTACATTAAATTTAACCTGGGTGTTGTGTTATTCCGCCACAAACAATACAGCACATATGTCGTCCGTCACGCTGCTATATATCGTTGTCAACATGGTATTGGTGCTGATGGGGGTCATTTTGAGCATTTGTAACTTTGAGGTAACAAACACACCAACAATATGACTGTCCTTTTCATTTGCCTGTTTATGCTAATGAGGAAGGAACTAGGAATGTTTTTCAAATATTATTTTAATTACGTCTAAATGGACTACCCCTTCAGTCTATACGCATATTTACTAAGTACGCTAATGTGTTAGATTGAGGAAGATTGAATTAAGAGACATTGTACCCGTATTTGTGTAGAGGAAGAGTTGAGAGCCATTTAAGAAATATCAACCTCAGTACACCCGACTGGGATTCAAACCCCAACTTTCAAGTCACTTGCAAACTAGACTAAATAACCTTGACATTTATATCGCATGCCCACCAATGCCAAGTACCATTAAGGTCAAATTTAGAGGAAATATATCAGCTTGTACGGGTAAAGAGAGAAAAAAAGATTTAGAAAAAAAAAAATCTCACAGTATACCTGGCCGGAACTCGAACCTCAACCTATGTCACCAGCAAACCAGACCAAACAAGGTTGACGTCCCACCCAACGTGCCCACCGATGCGTGTGGACCATATTTAGTATTTAATGATTGAATATTTAGATTCAGCTTTTAATTCTAACCAAAGCTGATATAATAATTCTATTTTTAAATTATATAATGTGGTTTGTTCTTATTTACACTATTTTTTTTTTCAGATATTATGAAAACATTTTTTAAATACTTTATTAATAAACTCTCTATTGTTTACAGTTGGTGAGTTTTCAAAATATTTGCATTGTTATATAAACCCTTTTATTACGTTTATTGAAGTTGTACAGCAAACAAACACTTTGATAAAAATGCTAAAAGTTGTTTGTACAACCAGACACACAGTGTAAGCTCTCCAAATAATGTCATTTTTAGTACCATATACTTTAATCTCCCTATAGAGCATGATAGTTATAGTCTTAAAAGAGAAAAAAGTTCAAATTAATAATATAAAAAATGGGTTTAACACTGGTAGGAGTTGCTTTGTGAAAATAGCACATAGCATCGCGATGTTTTGATATACCGAGTTTTATGGCTATTATCAACTCTACACTAATTAGGGCATAGCACTAGGAAGATAGAGTTTAGAGGAAATATACCCCCATTTGCTTTGAGGGGTAGTGAAACACCATATCCAGCTACGATTCAAACCCCCGACCTTCCTCTTTAGAGATGTGAAATAGGAAAGTGTATTTTTTTACCTGGAAATGTTCCATGTATTTAAATGGAACAGTAGCGATCAAGTATTAAAGTTTACACTTCAGTTTAATGTATCAAAATACGTTAGTAACAGAAACATTATTAAACTAGTATGTGAACAGTAGACCACGTTCCCTCCATGTTTTTATTGTTACTACTATTAACAAGTATCTTTTAATTTTAAGTTGAAATATCTTCCGTAATTTCTCCATGGATGGTGATTAAGTTATATAGTAAACAAATTAATATTATATTTAAAACAAAACTATATGCTTAGAGAATAACGTTATTAAAGCGGTTCAAGATGTTACCCTCGCCATATACAATAAAATCTTAATATATATATACCTTAGGTAATCGATCAAATGATTAGAATCATAAATTCAAGTTACTTGAAATGAGCTATTAAATGAAAAACAATTTGAGCAACCGACATATTCAAACAAATATCCAAATCTAAAAAACACGTACATAGTACGTATACTCCGTTTGCTGTTGGAAAGGAGGTCTGTAAGGCCTTTTTACTTGTCAGAATTCTACTCTATGATAGGATTTTGGTATGAATAAATAGCTTTCAGTGATTCCTTCCTACCATGAATGGACTTTACGTTATTAAACCTAGGCTAAAATAATGCCAAATTTCGTTAAAATTAGTTCACTTATTTGACAGTTTTTGAATAACAAAAATTTAGACAGACGAAATGGCGTAAAGTTAAAACAGAACCCAATTTTTTTCGGTCAATGAGTTCCAAATAAGCAATTAGATCAATTCCAGTTCTCTTCTCCAAAGTGTCCATCCAAACTATTCTTTTTATTATATAATTAGATAATCCAGTTTTCAGTGATAGAAATTAACAAATTAACAAGAAATAGTTCAACAGATTTTGACAAACAAACTCTCATTTTAGTGGTTAGGGATCCAGGATGTCGGTAAAATTGTAGTTTACAAAGAAAATTTGACTTTCCAAGAGAATGTACAGCTTTTCATTCTATGTTTACATCACCATATAAACGCTGATTTAGAAATATTATATATATATATATATATATATATATATAAAGAGAAATATTATATATATATATATATAATATTTCTCTTTGGTTAACAATCATAATTCATCCACTGAGAAAACAAACGTGACGCGATATATCGCGGGCAACTTATCACTTACTTTAAGTTGCCTCGTTTCTCGTCCACACAAGAAACGTATTTTCTATCAGTCGAGAGAATATCTTCATCTGGCGAGGACCTGGTTGTTGGATACATGTACTTAAAAGATCGTAAAAGGGCCCGGAAACGACTTTGGGCTCATCCGGATTTTGAAAGAAAAGAAAAAGTGTTTCAAAATTGGCGGAATTTTCTACCTCAAGGACAAAGCTTATAATAGCCGTTTGTTCTTTCTTTGACATTGTATGTGACATTTTGTCATTCAGAAGTGAAAATTTGCAAGAAAAACGCGAAAAGATCTCAACTTAAGCTTTACAAGACCACGCCGCAGCGACTAACAGGCAACTTATAACCTGGCGACCAACATGTCCGGTCTCCTTACGATGTATCGTCCAGCGCTAGGGTCGTAGTCTCCTCGGTGGACGAGTGAAGCATTGTTTACATACAACGGTTGCCAAATTGATGTAGCTAAAAGATGTTAACGAAAGTAAGGAAGTAGTTTAAATCTCGAGCTAAATATTAGAAATCGGGACAGATAAGTTATGTAAAATGTAAAAATGTAAATGCAAAAGTTGCTTAGGTGATTGGTTGCTTGGTCGTGGGTGATTAATGGCTTGATTTTGATCTCTTTGGTGGACGAGGGGTCTTACTCAAGTTGTACAATGCAAAAAAATATAGCAAAATTATGATATTCCTACTAAACAAACCAATGATAGTAGGTTAGAAATATATCATTTTATTTGTATTTATACTTTTTCTTTATTTTAACCGTGCTCACAGACAAAATGGCCGTTTAATTGGCTGGTCCTAACACCGGTTTTACCTAAATTTTTTGATTGCAAGAGTTAATTTACTAGACTGGGGAAACAGTAATGGTTGTTATTGGACGGTTGTTGAAACACATGTTGTTGAAACACATGTTGTTACTGGAGTGTCGTTATCGTTAATTCGCATTTAAACCAACAATGTTGATTATAATTAGCAAATTAAAAGGTTATGTAGACAATTTCGGGAAAACATTTTCTCAAGTTTTGTTTCGCACATGAATCATAAAATTAATTTAAAACTATACAATGATGTTTAAATAGGTTTTGGTATGTATTTTAATTTCAAAAATTGATAAAATGAGCTTGAAAGGTGCTTAAATTGCCATTTTAAAAATTGTTTAAGCATGGATTTGGTGTTCATTAAAAATAATAGTATCATAATACAATTAGGTTCATTTATGTTTCCATGCTATCACTTGATTTTGAATTGATAATATTTAAACATAATTTTTGTGTACCCCATCTATCTTCTCTCTCTCTCTCTCTCTCTCTCTCACACACACACACACACTCACACTCCAATACACTCTAGCTCTTGCTCACACACACTCTATCTCATAACTATTTTTCACACTTTCTCCCTCTCTAACGATATTTCTCTGTATCGCACACAAACTCTCTCAAAATCTTTCTATTTCTCATACACTTTCTCACACACTCTCACAAACTATATTTCTCTATCTCTCACACACTCTCTTTCACATACTCTCCCACTCGCTCACATCCTCACAATTTCTATGTCACACTTCACATACACACACACACACTCTCACACACCCTATTACAAGCCCACACTCACACATTCTCAATCCCTCAGCCATATTTTCTAACACTAACATCTTAATCTCACACTCACTCACACAGTCGCCACTCTCACATTTTCTCACTCTCTCAGTATCTTTCTCGCTATGTATCTTATACATCATTTGGTAAGATCAATTCTGGTAAATGAAATTACGCAAAAACGGCTGAACCGATTTTGACAAACGAATATTCATTTTAAAGTTTAGGTGTCCTGAATTTCGGCAAAAATAGTAGCCTAAAACTAAAAGCCAACTTTCCTATCGAATTTTCCATATTTTCCTTCAATGTGGGCAGCTGTTCATTTGTACAACTATGCTTTGTTTATATCACCATGGAAACTAAGTTTTGTACATAGTTTTAGTGTATCGGTAAATAAAATATGTCTTGTTGATTTAAAATAATAACTCGATTATTACTTGAGTTGTTTGGTGTAACAAATAAATAAAGAGCTGGGAGAGGGTTCGTTTTAAAGTTCTCATCGTGGGATGATGGAGGGAAGTATAAGGCTTGATTCATATTAAACACCGAAAGTTAAAAATGTATGTAAAGGTGGTAGTCTTTGATGAGTGTAAACTTTTAACTAGAAAGTGTAATAAGGGCTTATTATAAATAGTTTATCCCAATAAAAAGTTTAGAATACATTTTGTGCAATGATTTGCAGTAATTACTGTAACGTCCCACCAATACAGTTTAAAATCATGGTGAGATGCATCCATTTTTAGTTTCTTCTTCAGAATACGAAATGGAATTCTCACGCTAGCGTATAATCATATCTTTACTTAGACACGAAAACCATATGTTGACTTTGGGCTCGTTCTGTCAAGATAACTTGTAGGAGGTGTAAGGTGCAGGCAAGGTAGTTGTGTGGGTTCGAAATAATACGCAGGTTTGTGAAGTTTGGCTTAGTAATATATACTAAAAGATGATACAAAAATGTGGTGTTAGTTGTAAGATAAAGAATAAGAAGAACGAACACATGTTCTCGTGGAATAAATTGTTTAACTTGTGACTACTTAGACCAACCAAGCTTATTGTTACTACGCAGTGCTTCTACCAAACTCTATCCCGTGACCCTGGGCTCCAACTATCCCCTCAAAGTACCAGTATTATGGATGACCCGAATATATCATCTGAATCGAGAAGTCGTCGGACAGAGTGACCGTTCACGAGATTGTTGGATTTGTAACAACTTGTTGCCAAAAAGTCAAGGTCATTTAAACCTTCGACCTCGCTAGTTTACACACTGTTATGAACTGTCAGCGCTCTACTGAAACCTCTTGAGTATGTTATTTCATTCAAACACTAAATATTTATTGCTCGGTGGTTATGACATTAATGTAAATAAAAGTTACTAATTTTGTTTAGTGAATATGTAAACATTCCAGGAATTTGATAACATTAACTTTATTATCCATGACATTTTCTTGTTTGTTTTTTTTAGGTCACGGGATACCTTATTCTCAAACTCACGTATCGACTACAGCGCTTGTGGCTCGGTGATGAAACTAACGTTAGAGTCCATCCTTGAGTTGTGCACCTGATAATTATTATAATCAAAAGTTATTATCCGTAAATTATCTTCCCCTGTTATTAGATGATTTGAATTTTGTACCAAACAATGTCCAACTCGATCCCCGCCACCACTAAGCAATACCAGAAGAATGTTGCAGCCTTTGTTCGCGGACTATTGGAGATAAGGCCATCTACCTTCTCCGGGTTTTGACTGGAGTGTGATGAAAGAGTAAGGGAGGAGGTATGTAAGGGTAGGCTTGCAGTGTAGATATTGGCGTGATGAGGGTAGGGTTAGTTAAGGGGGAGGGAGGTGAGGCACTGTGCAGCAGGGTTAACTTCAGGTCCCTAATGAAACCTCTTTGTTACCCGACATAAGATAGGGGTGAGAGAGAGAAGAGGTAGAAGAGGACAGGAGCGTCTTCTAGACTTGGTGGCAAGATTTATCTCATTCTGGGAGTGTATGCGCGTGCGCGTGTTTGTTTTAGTTGGGGACCCCCTGATCCCCCTTTCCATCCATGACACACTCCAGGGGAAGCTTGTGGTGAGCTTATAATAGAAAAAAGATAGCAGTTCATCAACTCAAGAAAGACAAATACATCACAAGGTGCGCCCACTTTGGATGTAATTGTCGTTACATGATGCGAGTTATTAGGATGGATGAGTAGTTATGGAGGTTGACAAATCAAAGGGTAAACCCCAGGTGTATATGACAACGATGCTCACTATTTATACAGATGTTCCCGGGTTAAACGGTGAAACTTTGGGAAAAGGTAGCGGTTCAAAAAACTAAATTAGAATGTATTTTGGGGATTTACTAGTTTTCGCTTTCTTTTCTCGCAAACGGTGACCTGGTGGTCTAGGGGTAACAGCCCTTTCACACGCTCAGGTTTCGCCGGGCCGGTTTAAAACCTGAAGAAGAAAGTGGCATCAGGTTTGTATCAGGTTTTCATCAGGTCCGGTTTTAACATTCGTTTTCTTCCCAAGCTCTGGGAGAGCTCTCAGTCTGATTTTGAGCATGGATCGCGGTATTCTTATTGCCATGTGGTACTTTCGTAGGAGACGTAATAAAAAAAGACAAAACAGGACAATTTGGGTACACCCATTGCTTCAAAAGCGTGATGAGCATGGTGTATTTGCTACTCTTTATGAGGAACTCATAGGTGACGAAAAGAAGTTTTTTAATTTTTTCCGAATGTCAATTTCATCTATGGAAGAATTACATGATAAATTACAGCCAATCCTTCAGCGTCAGAACACAAAAATGAGGAACTGCATCCAACCTAAAGAAATGATTGCGGTAGCTCTCAGGTAAGAAGAAGAAGAAAATGTAGATACTGTATTTGTTTATTCTTCCAAATATCTTATCTTTTTACAATACATACATTTTGCTATCTCATAAACATTAGCTTAATATTCTTTATTTAATAGACCCCAAAGCTTTAAGTTTATTTTGGAAGAACTAATTTATTGAAGGCTCTTTTATAGTGGTATGGTATTCTATTAAAGTTTTAGTCTAGTTAATCTAAGATATTACAAAAATATACAAATAATAAAAATACGGAAAATGAAAATATGACAATTTAATAAAAGCAAAATGAGTTATGTAAAATCTACTTCTATAATTTGAGATTCCATTGGGGAGGTCACGGATGAGGAAGAGGGAGAGGACAAACACTGGTAGCTTTGAGTTGCTGTGGACAAAGGTTCAAGGGGTTGATGGGATTTTTGAGGAAGGAATGAAGGGAATGACTCAGTCCGAGAAAACTGTTGAATGGGATATTGGTAGAACTGTTGGGGTGGAGTTGGAGGTGTCTGCTGATAAGGTGTGGAGCTATGAATGAACGGATGTAGTGAAATGTTAGTCAGGGAAGAAGAAGGAGAATATGGATTTGCTCTTTTGTTTTTAATGCTTTTGATCAATTGTAACACTCCCATTTGGAAGTCAATTGTTTCTTCTTCATTAAAATCTTTGATTGCAGGCAAAATACCTTTAAAAAAGGATAAATGATGATTTTCATTTTCCTCGAGAGGCTTGAGCATTTTCTCGTCCAGCTCATCAATCTTCCTCCTTTTCCTGGATTGTGTGTGGGCGGTGGTAGTGTTGGAGAATGATCTCTGTGCAGCAGAAGGAGGATCTTCCATGCTTTCGCCTAATTTATCCTCTGTATTTGTTAGAGGGATAGAATCTTTGGTTTGTCTTTCAGCAAATATCTTTTTAAGAAAAAGTAATTGTTCGTAATAAACATATTTTTTCATTTTTAAAGCACTTGAGCCTGATCCCTTTTCTCTTTGTTGATTCAAATATTTTCGAAAAGAGTCTCTAATGTTGCTCCATTTTTTTATAACGTCTTTCCCTGGAAAAAAAAGGAGGGAGTTATGCTTCTAAAAACAACAAGCTTTAGGCAATACTAAGGTTTCTGAAATATTTTGAATTTAATTGATAAATTATTAGATACCATGCATTATATAGCATTAAAAATAGTAATATAAATGTTTTGATTAGTCATATCATTGAGTAATAATGAAACAAAACAATTAACGATGTAAATATTAACTTTTTCTTTCAGGTATTTCGCTAGTGGCTGCACCTTCACTGATTTGCATTATACATTTCGTATGGGAATATCTACAATAAGTTGTGCTGTGAGATTAGTTTGTAAAGCCATCATAGTCTTACAAGAAGAGTGTATACCCGTACCCTCAAAAGAGATGTGGGAAAATATTGCATCTGGATTTGAAAAGAAAGCAAATTTCCCACATTGTATCGGCGCCGTTGATGGGAAACACATCAGGGTAATCAAACCTTCCGAAAGTGGTTCGCTGTATTTTAACTATAAAAATTACTTTTCTGTGGTCCTAATGGCAGTGGTGGACACAAACTATAAATTTGTGTATGTTAATGTTGGGTCATATGGTAAAGACTGTGACTCAAGTATCTTTGGACGGTGTAATTTGTGGAGAAGCATTTTGGACACTTCTCTAGAACTTCCTTCTGAAAAACCTTTACCTGGCATGGGAAACATTGATATTCCATACTTTTTTTTGGGTGATGAGGGATTTGCTCTACACCGGCACTTACTTCGTCCTTTTGGGGGGAAACTTCTTGATTTGAAGAAAAGAGTTTTTAACTATAGGCATTGCAGAGGGAGAAGGTTTGTAGAGTGCGCCTTTGGTATATTGAGCAACAAGTGGCGTATATTTCATCGGCCACTAAATGTTGAGGTTGACTTTGCAGTGGACATTGTGAAAGCGTGTACTATACTTCACAATTTTGTTCGAGATAGGGATGGAGTAAAATTTGAAGACACATTGACAGTAAATGGTTTGGAAGAACTATTATCTCAGCAATCAGTTCGAGGAGGAATGGCAGCAAATAATGTTAGAAGTGTACTTGCGGACTACTTTTTAACAGAACATGGATCTGTTCCTTGGCAAATGAACAAAATATGAACATGCAGGGTCAGAAAAACTTAATTATAGTGCAATTTATTTAAATAAAGGCATACTAATTATGTAAATTTAGTTTTTGGTGAAAGAATAGTTGACTTTGCGTTTTAAATGTCAGGAGGGCGCATTAAAGTGTTAAAAAAATCTTGGAAACAACGCATTTCAAATAAAACCGTTCCGTCAAAAAATGTTTGGTTTTAAAGGGTAAATCAGTTTTTTTGTGTGAATGTATTCAAAGTCATTTCAAGGCCAACTCTTTTTTTTTCAAGAGGAACCTATTGTTGTTCTTTAACACCGGGTCTTACTAACCGTTTGGATTATATGCCTAAGTACTAATAACGCTAATGGGCTAGATGTGAGGTAGGTGTTATTTAGAGAAAATGCACCCGCATTTTCATGGCAGAGAGCGCGTAACCATTTAGGAAAAAACTCAGTGCACCTGACCGGGATTGAACCCTGATCTCCCCGTCCTCGGCAATCTAGTAGTACGTTAGACCATGCGTCTACTGTGGCGTGGATGTTTTTACTGAACCTTATGTTGCACAAAAGTACAAGAAACTAGTTTTTCGTACAGCTTCTATTTTCATATATACAGTATTTAACAAAACAATGTGTACATTTGGGGGAAGCCGGTATCTGGGAGTGTTTTCGTAAAATAATTGTAAAATACCATAATTTTGAACATATTATAAATAAGTGTTGTTGTTACACTTCTATTCATGTTTAAACTGTATGGCATCAAATTAATAAAATTCACGTGACTTTGACATTTGTCACCCAAGAACTAAAAAAACAATATTCATAGTGTTTTCATAAAATACTTCTGATCAAAGATAACATCTACACTTAGTTTTGTTAAATATCTTTGATAAATCGTAGCTGTACAAAATGTTTCAGACTAAACTGTCACAAAAGTTGTTTATTTTTTTGCGTTGATTCCGTAATAAAATAATTATGTTGCTAATTTAAAAAGAAAGTTGACTTTCAAGTGATATTAAAGATGTATACCAATTAAAAAATAAACACTATTTCTATAAAAATTGTTGTTTACAAAAAGAAATCCGTAACATTTTAAATGCCCCAGCTTATATGTAGCGTATAAGTTAAGTATATATGCACACTTTAAAAAAAAAAATTATATGTAATTAAAATCATGTACTTACCAAAGGTGGTTTTCTCTTGGTCAGATAACAATTCAAAATCTTCTCGGAGGACACAGCAAACATCCTTCCACCCCGTGTTTGTTTTAACCCTGTCCTTGTAATCATTATTTGATTTGTCCCATAGGCATGGTCGACTCTCAACTGACGAAATCAAGAGTTCTATGTCAATATTCATTCTCGAAAAAATAAATGACACTACTCAAAACACTGCACAAAACAACAAAACACAACACAATATTTGCGTGAGACTCCAGTCACTAGGGGAACCAAACTGAACCGGTCAGGGAAAAAACCTGACAGTGTGAAAGCGCGCGTTACAAACTACACCCCACCACAACTCCACCTGGTGTCAGGGAACCTGACAGCCCAGTCGACTTGTCCGGCTGCAATCAGGGGCCGGGCCGGAACCTGATAGTGTGAAAGGTCTCATTTACTTCAATGTTCTACCACTCTTCAGGTTGCTATCAGGTCCGGAACCTGACCGGTGAAACCTGAACGTGTGAAAGTGCTGTAAGGTGTCAGACTTATTTGCTGGTAATCCGTGGTTCAATCTTCGGTCCCGGCACAGATTTATCTGATTGCCAAACCCTTCCTTCATCTCTGACAAGACGTGTATTAATCACAACTTGTGAATGTGTGGAATGCCAGGCCTCCACCGTGGTTCGGATTCCACGTTAAACTGTAGGTCCTCCATTTCATCTCACAATCACCCTACCACTACACGTTAGCGTAAGTGCGTACAACTCAAACGCGTAGTAAGACGTGGTGCTGATGATAATAATAATAACAATAATAATGCAAACAGCAAAAAACTAAATAGGTACCTAGGTATTAAATAAAATATTTTATTTATTTTGTTCAAATTGATGGCCTCCAGCCCGAAGACAAGCATTGCACCTATCAATGACAGAACGAGTGGCTGACAGACATTGTGCGACTGTTGTTTCTTATCACTCTTGCGTTAGCCTTTGTCATAATGATTGAAGGTCATTAACAGTCACTTCATACATTAGTAGATGGTGGGATGCCTAAAAATAGGCAGGGATTAGCTGAATTTGGTCACGTGACCACGCCCCCTCACTCTCCAATTTTCTGTTGGATTTCCCACTCTCCTCCTCCTGACCCCCTTTCCAGTGTTCTAAACTTGTTTATTCTTTTCTCGTTTGTTTTTTAATTTGTGCTCATTGGTTATTTATGTATGCTCATTGCTTTTTTATTTGTACTCATTGGTTATCTATTAATTGTTGTTTTTTGTCTGGGTAGGATTGGGAGTTTCTATTTATTTATTGGCGTGAAGTCCATGGCGTCGGGTGCTCCTCCCACGGCATCTCTATTGAGCACTGGGAGCATCTTCTCTGGCCAGCCACTTAGCGAAGAGTGTGACCACCGAGCAGCTGACAACGTATCACGGCCGTAAGACCCCTTTCACTTTTCCTTCACTCCCCAGCCTCCTTACATCACCACCCTGCTTCAAACGCCGATTACTATCACCGGCCATCTAGTGATGCCTTAGACCATGCGAGCATTAATGCAAGTATACAAAAATTATTATAAAATGCATTGTGGCGGTAGATTGCTAACCAAGGATCAGCCTCAGTACACACACACATGACAGGGATTCAAACTAAGCTCTTCAGGCAAGCGTGAGATAAGAGCTGATTTTGACTAGGCGAAATGTGTAACAGCATTTGCCAGGGATTTAAATGTGAAGTAATTAGCGTTTGTTGCCCTCTAAGGGACTTTAACCCCTATCTTCTTATGTAATATGGCGAGATGTGTGCCAACATTTGCACGTCATTGACAAATGAACACCATAAGGGGGGGGGGGGCGAATGAACTTCCCAACACCATCTGGATATCTTTTCCCGAATGAGAGAGAAACAGAATAATAAAATTAATGATATACCATCATTTGCGCAGGGTTGAAATGTGAAAACGGCCAAAGCTATTATTTATGCTTACTCCTGATATTTATCAATGAAACCGGGATACGGGATTCTAACCCGGGACCTTTGGTGAAAAAATATAGGGTTTGTATTTATAAAAGTAATTAGCGTTTGTTGACCTTGCAGGGACTCAAACCGCTACCTCCTTCCGTCACAGGGTGAGACGTGTACTTGCATTTGCAATATTGGATAAATAAACATGACCGACGGTCCTTCAAGTATCCCTTTAGCCAGCACCGGAGAAAGACGTCCATCCTCAGCAGGAGAACTAGCGTGAATGTCAGATACTGCAACTTTTACAATCCAAGCAAATCATACACTTTTAAATAGATATGTTTTAACTTGTTATCTTGTTATTTTAATCTGTTTTATTTTCACTTTCGTTAAAACTAGTTTTCAATTATTTGTGTATTATGTCAGTTTGTTAGTTTTACCGCTTTGACTCATACTATAATAAATGTAGTCAAGGTAAATAGTATAATATCAAAGTGTGTTAAAGAAAAAACAGATATAAATTTAGTATAAACAACTTGTAAAGAAGGTTACCTGGCGGTCTAGGGGTAAGGTGTCAGACTTCTATGCTGGCGGCCGGGGTTCAATCCTCGGTCCCGGCAAAGATTACCTGATTACCAAACCCTTCCTTCCCCTCTGACAAGACATCTTGTGAATGTGAGGAATGCCAGGCCTTCCACCGTGGTTCGGATTCCACGTTAAACTGTAGGTCCTCCATTTCATCTCACAATAATCCTACCATTACACATTAGCGTAAGTGCATATAACCCGAACGGGTAGTAAGACACGGTGCTAAATATTAACTTTTAAAGGGTTAATCATAACAATCTTTACCTCAACATTCAATCTATTAATTCAATTAATTTGAACTCATACCTTAGTAAATTATAAACGACAATATCTAAGTCTTAACTTATATTATAGTTTTTGCAGTTTGCGTGAAAAGGAAGCTAAAACAAGCAATTCTCCAAAATACATTTTAAGTTAGTTTTATGATCCCCTACCATTTCCCAGGGTTTAATCATTTAATCCGGAAACACCCTATATTACTTACATTAGTGCTTTCCTTTGAGTATGTATGTGATAGTGCTGGACGTGTAGTGTTAAGGCGTACACTCATAAGTTAGCTAGTTTAAAAGTATTTGCGTTTAGAAAGTGTGGATCTAAACGGTAAACATGTTCAGAACTATCTCGTAAACACGTTTAGATCTGATGTAATTAAGTATTTCTTTATAGGTTCAAGTGAATACATTTACCATCACGAGTTAGTGTCAGTTGGGTGGCGATAAGAGATTTAAACTTAGTTATAGCCAGCACGAAACCCACACGTACACAAAGTTACCAGCCTTCTATTGTCTTATTTACCAGTGAAGGGAAATGTCGGGGCTCAAATCCAGACCAAGCATATCGACGGTGGGTTTTTTTCTCCTAAATTGACTATCATTCTTCCTCAACGCAAATGCGTATGTGGTTTATTTAAATCTTATCTCACTCATTCCTAGCCCAGTAGTGTAAATACGCAGATAATCGGGGCGGGTATTAAGACGCAATGAAAATAATGAAAGTTTAAGTATGGCGTTATGGTTCATACAATTTCAACTTGCTCAAGAAACCGTAGCCGATTTACATTTTGGACTGTGAGTTGGATTAACGATCGAAATGTTGGGTTTCAAGCTAATTTATGGTCCAACTGTTGAAGTTTCAACTATATTTACGAGTCCGCTTAAGCTTGAATTCATGTTTTTATGTAATATGAAAATGCTATTTTTATTTATTTGTGTTATTTAACGTGCTCTTTCTGAACCGACTGATTATATCAGTACACGAGAATTTCTAGGAGTGAGAGTGAAAGGTCCTAGCAATTTGTCCTGTAAAGGTATTTTCCCATACCTTCCGTGCTTCTTTTACATGCTACGATTGGCATGGGACCAACGGATTTACATCCCCTCTGAAGGAAGTTGTGTTACGGATTTTTATCTCACAAGAAAAATCTGCCAGCCCTGGCTGGGTTTGAACCTAGGAACATCAGGTCCTAAGGTTAGCACTTTAACCCAAGACCACCGAGGTAAACACTGTGAAAAGGAAATACGACTATTCAACTCATATGATTGCTGTGGAGCAGGAGTCGTCATATCAAATTAATATACAATTGCAGTCACCCGTGGTGTAGTGGTCAGTTCACCTGACTAAAAGCCTAATAGTCCTAGGTAGATACCCGGCTGGTACCTTGGGTATTTTTCCTGAAAGGAGAATGATCTCAAAAGTCGTCATAATAACCATCATCTCATAGCTTTCGGCGTGTAGACAACCTCCTATGGTGTACCCTGCATAACCCTCTATCACCAGAGCACTAGCAGTCTACACATAAGACGACCGAACAGGATGTCAAATATACCATACGATAAAAACAATTGTTTAAAACTCAGTACACATTAGACCACTAAATGTCATCACGGCATTTTCTCGATCCTAGATTCTCATAGGCTGAACTTTAATAATATGTAAAGACATAGAAAAGTATTGTGTACATATAAATTATCTTAAAGTATAAACTTGTTGTCTTTAAAATAAATTTTATGAGTTTTGTAAATCAGTTTAGCAGTCCAGATATTAGTAGTGCTTCTGTGAACCAGATATGAAAATAAGAGGACAGCCTAATGTCCTCCATTGGAGTAAAAGTTTCACTATGAAAGCGTTAATTTAGATTACTATTATTATTATTATCATTATTATTATAATTACACGTTAGTGGGGATCAATAAAGACTACCTCACTACAGCATGAGCTCCGATCGCATTCGTGAAAGACTAAGGGCAATGTCTAAGAACTAGGCCGAGTGTTATTTTAGTGATAGCGTAGCATTAGATTAATTTTAGGAATTAGATTTGCTTGTCTAAAGAAGTAAGTGGTCACTGGACCAACAAATGATGTCAGAGCGTAAGTTGATATTTGAAATGACAAGATATGGCTAACCTAGAAGACCAACACTTTAGACTGCACCAATACTTTGTGGTCATTCGACACTAAAATTGTAGTGCTCAATTTTAACAAGTGTACAGTTATTAACTATGAAAAGTGATTCAATTATATCAAATCATTAAAGTTCACTAGTTTTCAGGGGTCAAACTTGCTATTTTATGCCTGTGTGTATAATTTAAAAGTGGTAAAATAGTCTAAATTTTAATCAAAAATAAATACGGTTTTTTATAACACGATCATTTTAATTTATCTCATTTTGTAATACACAATTTAGTAATTACATAATTATGATTTAGTATAAATTTGTTTTTAATCCTACCCCTACTTGTTATTTTTATTAATGTGTCTGAAATGATCAATGCAAATATAGATTTGAAATTTTTTGTTTTGACTATAACGATTGTAGAGACAGCCCCAACTAGCAGAACATAATATGGCATGCTAAGGCCGAGTGTCATATAATCCCAACTAATGACAATCGGGTAAAGCGGACGCCAGCATCCTTGTCTGGTCGGTGTTGCTGGAATGGGCTGAGATAATACTACTTGCTATATTTTCCTAGATAGCCCCCGACCACCACTTATGTGAAATTCCCTTCCAAAAGGTTATAGAAATGTAAAAAGAAAATCTTAGTAATTCTATTTGTCTAACTACCCTAACAACATTCGGCATTGTTCATTAAATCTACCTTATGCCCCTTTAACCCCACCGAGATAGAAACAAAAATCTTCTAGTAAGCAAGTGAACAGCGTCTGAGTTAAAATGAATTATAGAGGGGTTGTGAATCCCATTAGGTAATTAAAGATTGTGGTGCACAAAAGACTTGATAGTTTAGTAAGAAATATACCTTTCCCTCCCTCCCCCTCCTCTTTGTGGTAACCGTAGTTCGTTTCCTACGATGTAACAGGAGTATTTCTGGGATACGGGCGGTGTTCGCAGCGAGTCAGGGATATTAGATTGCAAGTGCTGTGGTCACAAAGTGCATCTATAACCCTTTCTTTTTTTTCTTCGACAGCTCCCCCTGTTTTTCAATACCTAACGTCGTGAAGATATGAAGTTTCAACAGCGAGGGAAGATGGGTTGAATATCAAAGAGAGTTGCCGTGGCTTTCAAGAAGAAGACCCACGTGTTCGAATACCGGCCGATGTCGGTCACCAAATGTCCGTCGTTAGTAGGATTGAGGGGAGAAGCGGATACCACACGCCTCACTTTGAGCCTGGAGACCAGCATACGACCACAACACCGCCCTCCGGTCTGCTCACAATGTCGACAGTGCTCAATGTCCTACAACCCATCCTGGCTGGCTATATGCAAAGAAATACTAATGGGGTAGGATAGAAGTGAGGAGAGTGTACCCGCATTCATGTGACGGGAGAGTGTAAAACCGTCTATAGAACTTTTACTAAGCCCGAGAGGGGCTCTAGCCCTAACCTTTCGGTCCTCATCAAACAAAACGAGACTAACAACCTCTTCTGCGTGCCCATAACTGCGCTCTAATTGATCCCTCCCTCCTAAATGTTTATTTTGTCACTACATCTCACTTCCCGTCTAATCTATACGAATAAGCACTTTGTGATAAGGATGATGAAAGATGGAATTAAGGAAATTGTGTTCTTATTCTCGTGACGGGAAAGTGCTAAATCATTTAGGGAAAAACACTCTCAGCTTAACAAACTGGGATTTGAGCCCCAATATCCCATCATCGGCAGGAACGAAAAGGATACTTAGACCAATACTGTTAAACCCTGGGGTTCGCGAAAACATTTGAGGAGGTGTGAAAATTTTAAAAAATATGTGTATTTTCATATGCGTAGTGAAAATAAATTCATGCTGGAGTCATGTCTTCGTACCATCTCGACCAAATGTAATAATTTTAAGGTGGTCAGTCCTAAACCCAATCTATACCATGTTAGTTTCATTACCATGGGTACTGAAGGGGTTTCCTCGGTAAACAATAAATATCCGCGCAAACGTTCTCATACTGTAGAATAAGTTTAATGGTTTTAAGCCCCATCTATAAATAATTAAAATATGTTGTTAGAAACATGTTAATGTCAACATGAACTACCGGTAGCTTAAGTTTTCAAAATAGAGCATCTCATATTAAAGAACGAATAGTTTTTTCCATGATCAAGAAATATTAATTTTAACCATAGTAGTAGTTCTTGTTTTATATTTAATATATAAACCCCCCCCCCAATTAATAATAAACTAATTGACAGTAATTTATTATAAGGACAAAAATTATTGAAATCATTTGAACTGTTACTCCAGCAATTATTTTATTTTTCATTGAAATTTAATCACTCTGATTACTTTATCTAATTGAAGAAATTATACAACCTTATATTATTACATTATAATTTTATTGAAATCATTTGAACTGTTACTCCAGCAATTATTTTATTTTTCATTGAAATTTAATCACTCTGATTACTTTATCTAATTGAAGAAATTATACAACCTTATATTATTACATTATAAATTATTGGACATCGATGATACTGATGTTATGAATGTACACTTTACAGATTTAAATTAAATTTGATTTAATTCCTATTTAATTCCATCAATGTGTGAAAATGTGAAAGTAGCTCATTTTCAACGAATTTTTTTAAAGAATATTTGCGAAGCTTTGAGATTAGCGTCCCTCTAACAAATACAATAGTTTATTAAGATATTTGAGAACTATCAGTGAGCTTTTCTTCTTTACCTTGAGATCAGAAGTTTTGTAACTGTAAAACCAATCATGGTAGAAAAAGTGAATCAAATAGCCTATATGCTATGCCATTCTACCACGATTTGTTTTGTAATTTTCTTAAGGATCTGAAGATGATACGTAGGGCCTATTATGCAGTGAAACTAGTCGTCCTTAAATATTTGGCAACCAACACAGCTTAACCAAAAGAGAAGAGTATTAAAGATAAGAAACAAGAAGATTATCAATCTGTATTCGTTCAACTTTTTTTTTTTTTTCTACTATACATGCACAAAATAAAATGTAATTATTTAACCTCCAAATATATTACATTGTTTTTGTCTTTATTAATTATATGAATTATAATACAACATCTTCATTACTCAATAATTTATTATTTGTTTATTAAACTGTTATAATATACTTATGTTAATTTTATTGGTCATTAAAGCTTGAATATTAAATAAAATGTGTTTCTAACGTTTTAAAGTGGTAACTACTGAGTGTATATATATATATATATATATATATATGTATATATATATGTATATATATGTATATATATATATGTGTGTGTGTGTGTGTGTGAGATATATATCTCACACACATTATCACACCATTCCCTTATGAGGTAGGCAAGAAAAAGTGAATATAGCTCAAGAAACTAACTTCGCACTTAATCCATACTCAATAACTTTCTCCGCACTTCCGTATCCTCGCATACTCACTTCGCTTCAACAACATTCATACACAGAGTCAAGTCATACATTCTCTTTTATTTTTAAAATTCTTAATATTTCTCTTTTTCACACATTAATTTACAACATGTAGCCATGTCTTATATAGCCTACCCCTTCCTTTTGAACCACACATTTTACCTTCGCAAATTTGCTTCGTCACTCATTCCATATTCATCCTCTCAACAAGACCAAACCAAAGTATGCAACTTCTTTCGCATTGAGCTATTGGATTCATTTTTAAACCTAATTCTTCCAGCACCCATTTATTACTGACTGTCCATAGTATATTTCCTACCTAGTGTAATTATTATTTTTTGGACCCCTCTTATATATTCAAAAAGTCATGGATGAAGTGTACTTTTCTATAAACATGATGTAAATTTCATTTTAATAATTCGTCCATGGAGAATCACGTGTTTTCAGAAGTAGTTTCAATATATTGTGATTTAAAACTTGTTTTCCCTCTAAAAGCTCAACTCTGTTGCATTAGAAAAGTCATGTAACAAGGTGGCTTCCTCCACCCAATATTAAGCTAGCCTTCACAACATCAGGTTACCAGGAACTCTCCTATTAGTTAGTTTTAACGCTGGTGACAAAGAGTCCAAGAAGCAAGGGGTTGGTCATATATAAGCAGCTTGTGCGTATGAATCCATTTCATGGGAGTGCAAGGTGTCGTCCTGCCTCCCTTGCGTGTTCTCATTTATGCTGTTCCTGGAGAAGACTGCGACGACACTGGAAAGGAGGCCGACATCAGACAACGAACTTAGTCCAATTCTCCTACACAAAAGTGTCTGAGACGGTCTGTGCGGGCGTTTAAGCTGCGTTGATCCTAACCATGCCAACCAGTAGCTGAAAGAGATAAGACGCGGCCGGCTGCAAAGCAATACCTTGCAGTCAGTGACCGTCTTGGGGACACACGCACAACACACCACAGGGAAGGAGAGCCCCCACTCTCCCACACACCCGTGCACCACTAACCTGCCCTTGTCAGGGCTGCGCGAAATAGCCGCGGCAACACTCGAAACAAACAACACCACACTGATCTTCACAAAAACACTAATACAAAGAAATGCTAACTTTTCTAACTCGGAGGCTAGCCCGGAGACAATCGACATGGAAAATGATCAAGACGGCAACGGTTCATTCACCCTAGTTGACAAACTCAGACGTAAGAGGAAATGTAGAAACACATACAGGACAAAATCAAAGAAAACTATCCCCACGGCCGACAGCAAATACACTTCATTGAACACCGATACTCAAATAAACATCGACAGATCCTCAACACAGACAGTCACCAACAAGAAAGAGAGACTTCCCCCAAGAGTGACCGTAGGGATCTACAATTACAAAAAGATCACTGAAATAACGAAAGACACCGAGACCACAACAGGAGTTAGTTACATCAAGGACGGACTTAAGATACAAACCACCTTGACCCACGACTTAAAACTTGTACAAACCCTCCTCAAAGAAATGAACCAAGAGTTTTACACCTACTCACTGCCACGAGACAAACCGGTGAAGGTAGTAATAAAGGGACTACCACCAAACATGGTTCTTGAGCACATAACATCAGATCTAATCAACCTAGGATACCCAGTGACTGACGTGCGCCAGTTTAGCCGAAAGGCAGAAGCGACTGTAACGGTAGATGTAGTGACTATTTTGCAAGTGCAGTGAGCGTACCAACCTCTGTAACTGGAATGTAGAAAGAGGGGGTGGGGGCGACAGGTGCAAATAGCCAGGTAGCAGGTAGTCTTCCTGTGAGTGCGTTTGTGACTGGGCGTGTTATACCAGAGACGTGGACACGGTGACCGAGATTGTACGTGTTATATTAATGTATGATAGTTGTACCCTTAAGTGTAAATAGATATATAATTTGTAAATAGTAAAACACGCTACAATTGGTGGCAGCGGTCGGATTTTGTGAACTCAAATTAAAATGGCAGAAATGTG
>CABEEJ010003075.1:75465-91643 GCA_901482245.1 Timema douglasi | reverse complement strand
TAGGTCCTTCATATCATCTCACAATCACCCTACCATTACACATTAGCATAAGTGCGTATAACCCGAACGGGTAGTAAGACGCGGTGATAATAATAATATTTTCCCCCTAGTGTAGTCACCAATCCAAGGAGCTAGTCCCCAACCTAATTTTTCATAATTTTCCTGTTGCATATTGATTTTGAAGTGGTTTTTTTTAGCTTTACGATGTGGTGAAACAGAACACGAGTTAACTTAATCCATAATTCTATAGTTTTTATTAAAACAACTTTATTTTGTAATAAATATAAATATTGTTTCAGTAAATACATTTATCATCCTACATTCAGTTATTGCATGCTTATTGAAACAATTAATGTCTTATTATTACATTTTATTTTATACTCTGTCTTGTTCCGCCTTACAGTGTGTCAGTAAGCAGTGAGACCAAGTATCATTGCAAACTCTGTCCACTATTCAATGCTTGTAAGGATAACTCACTGTTTCCTTGGGTTGCAATTTAGCATGTAATGGGCATCATGAGATTTATCTTAATGTATCTAATGAATAAATATTTTATTTATTTAAACCAAACTATTTTTTAATTAAAAAAAGTGAAGAATTATCATCATAAACATTATTATTGGTGGTGGTGTTTTTATTATTATTATTACTAATATTATCACCGTGTCTTACTATCCATTCGGGTTATACACACTTATACGGTAGCCCCATGGTTTCTTTGGTGATGACTGACATTCACAGCTGACAGTTGACATCTTTGAAAAGTTACCAGACCAAATTATGTATGCCTACGCGGAACCATATGATCTGCTAAAACATGTGTTTAGCAGCCGTCACTTCTGACGGATAAAACGTAGGTATATACCTAAATATTGATTGTCAGAAGTCAGTTGTGAGCTGTCAGTCAGCACCAAAGAAGCCATGGGGCTACTGTACTAATGTGTAATGGTAGGGTGATTGTGAGATGAAATGGAGGACCTGCAGTTTAACGTGGAATCCGAACCACGATGAAGGCCTGACATTCCCCACATTCACAAGATGTCTTGTCAGAGATCAAGGAAGGGTTTGGTAATCAGATAAATCTGTGCCGGGACCGGGGATTGAACCCCGGACCCCCAGAACAGAACTCCCGACACCTTACACCTGGACCGCCAGGTCACTGCGAAGAAGAAAACTTTGTGATTTTAATTCTCGTGCCCAACAACTCCACCTTAGTTGAGATATACAAGGCAAGCTCCTCCACAGACACAATGTATAAGAGAGAAGGGAGCCCTACCTGTCCGTTCCTGGACATGTGGTGCTGCACAGATACTGCCATTGGGTGGCCTGTCACGTGATTGTTCATGAACACGAGATGTTCTGGAAGAGGCTGTAAAACAAGACAACAGCTAGAACCAGTTCGCAGCACTAACCAAATTATAAAATTGCCTAACTTTTACACATTATACAGACAATGTTTTTCAAACTTCCCTAATTAACCTCGTATCTTACTGCATTTCTAACATTCTCAAAGCATTATTCTGACATGACTTAACCCCCAACAAGTTCCCCCCTTCGCTCATACAAAGCGGTGTATCTCAGAAGACCTTTTTTTGTATAATTACATATAAAAGAGAATTTGTTATTTCAGCAAATAAAACAACATATTAATAAGTGTACCTGGAAAAATAACCACACATGTGAGGAGTATAATTTAAGCTATTCAACAGTTGGAACTAAGAACATAATTTTCTTTTCGCCCTCTTGAACGTTTAGTAAAATTGAGATACGTCTATTCATCTAAAGGGCGACGATTTAAGGAAATGGCTCTAGCAATTTGGTTCAAATGAGTATATGGGACTAGTTTTTCATAGTAAATAAGAACTTATTTTGACCTTCAATTGTCACATGTTTGGCCAAATAATCTGGTAGGTCCTACACCCCGATTTTTAGAAGGTATATAAGTATATCCATATTCATGGTGTCTACTCAACTTGACCAATGAAATTCTCGACATTTCCCCTGATCATTTCCTAAAATTCCCCACTAAAAAAGTATGTCACATCCTTCTAACTCGCACCCACCCCCCCCTCCTCCACCCCCGTAGTTTTTCTATTAATCTTTTTATGAATAATAATAAGTTTTAAAATTTGAATAATATTTTTAAATATGTATTAAAATTGTTTACTAGGAATTAAAAGTATATTACACAGCTACGAACAAAAAAATAAAATAATTTACTGATTTAATAATTATTGTATTTCATATTTTGAGTAAAATATAGTTTTCCCGGATTTTTATTGTGATTTACCAAATTCCCCGACTTATTCCTGTTTTTTACCGATCACTTCAAATTCCCGGCTAATTCCCGTTTTCCCTGATGGTAGACACCCTGATATTCTCTCATCAGTGATATTACTAGTGTGTAGTAGATAATAAATGCATCACACTTTGCAAGAAGTGATATTTAGGTGTGTAAGTAACATTACTTCTATAACAGGGTAGTCACTCAAAACTATCCAGGCTGAAACAGATATATGTTACAAACCACTAGGGTATGAACAGGGTTCAAAGTAGACAAACTTTTAATGAGGAACTCGTGTCCCGAAACGCACCGTTTGCGTGTTGCAGACTAGAACTGTTAGTGGGTCACATTCCATTGTTAACTCTACACACCTGCAAAACTGACCCCCTTCAATTTTGATGGCATTTGGCCAAGTTATTGGCAATATAAACATATGAAGAAATATAGAGTTTCAGCCCTCTATTTTACAAAAAGTTATAGAAATTTGTTGTTCCAAACATATTTGATTGGCTGTAAAATTAGTTATATTAATCCCAAATATCTCAAATTACTCTCATTTTAAAGCTCTTTTTATGCTCTTTAATTTTATATGCAACATTAATATATTACTTAGAAACATTATCGCTCAGGATTTTTGTATTATTTCAAATTTAACTTTTTCAAAATCAGGTATTTTTAAAATTTATCAAAAAAGTTTAAAAATGGGTGTTAGGAAGATGTTTGCAAAGTTTTATTTATTTTGGGACTTCCGTGGGATTATGAGTCATATAAAAACGCAGTTATAGTCACATATTGTTAATATATAATAAATAATATAATGTTGCATATCAAATTAAAGAGCGTAAAAAGAGCTTTAAATTTTATAACATGTATTCTTTACACCCTATATGATAAAATTCTTGGGTTGCTGACAAAAAAGTGGCTATCCCCTTTCACCGTGATGAATTGGCAGCCAGGGGCTGGGTGGTCTGTCTGTTCTAGATTTAACGAGTCACAAAAAATAATCTCATCCTCCAAATCCATAATAATTGACCTTTTTATCGCGTATTCTGGTTAAGTTGGTACTGATTTTTTTTACGGAGCAAAAGTTTACGGGTTTATGTTGCATCGCGTGAAACGACACTTATTGTTTGGGATTGTACTAAAGATGTGTGAGCCAAAGGCAAGGCATTATCTTGTTCACTTAGTTTAATAATTTCCAACTAGTTATTTAAAATAAGAGGTTTACGAATCCTCTTTTTATCACTTTTACATTTAGAAGTCATTGTAAGTAGTAAAAATTATTATTCAGTACTGGTACTGTATATAAAATAACCCAACAAATTTAAAAAGCTGAGCACACAAATACTGAATTATCGACATAAAATGGCGCCAAAGACAGTATGTAACTCATCTGCTGCCAGTGAGTGTTCTCAATACTAGCATAAAGGTTGTTTTACCATATTAGACTACATCAACTTATTTAAAGATACAGGTGACCTGGCGGTCTAGGGGTACGGTGTCAAGACTTCTATGCTGGCGGCCGGGGTTCAATCCTCGGTCCCGGCATGGATTTATCTGATTACCAAACCCTTCCTTCACCTCTGACAAGACATCTTGTGAATGTGAAGAATGCCAGGCCTCCACCGTGGTTCGGATTCCACGTTAAACTGTAGGTCCTTCATTTCATCTCACATTCACCCTACCATTACACATTAGCGTAAGTGCGTATAACCCGAACGGGTAGTAAGACGTGGGGCTAATAATAATAAATGTAAACCCGCCTCGGTGGCGTAGTTGGCTAACGCGCGTGTCGTGTTGAGCTCGACTGCTTAGGACTGGGAGATCGAGGTTCGAATCTCGGTCGGGTGAACTGGGGTGGGTGGGTTCTTAAATGGTTTTCCACTCTCAATATGCGGGTTCACTTCCTCTAATTCAACCTTCCCAATTCCTAATCCATTAGCGTAATTAGTACTTAAAGCGTATAACCCGAACGGGGAATAAGACGCGGTGCTAAATATTATAAATAAATACTTGTTTTAGTAAACCTAGGTGGTCCTGGGGTAAGGTGTTCACCTAAGAACCCGGTGTTTGAGGGTTCAAACCTAGCCTGGCTCGACAGGTCTTTCTTGAGCGATAAAAATCTATAGCACAACTTCTTTCGAAGGGGAAGTAAAGCCGTCGGTTCTGTATCGGTTGTGGCGTGTAAAAAAAATCCTGGAGGGTACGCGAAAATACCTTTACCGGCAAAATTGGTAGACTCTTTCGAACTTGCTCATAGAAATTCTCAAGTGCTGATATAATCATTTGGTTCAGAAAGTGCACGTTAAACAACTTGAAATAAAAGAAACTTGTTTTATATATTTTTGTTCAATCTACTCTGAAATATTGTCTTTACTAAATAAGTAACAATACAAAAAATATATAAGAAACCAAAATGAGCTTAAAATGATAAAAATTGTTTGTTCACAAAAGATGTTAGTACATGTATAGATGATAGCCAAGAAAGATATTAAATAAAAGCAATGGAAATAAATATTGAGCTAAAAAAATACAGGACAAACTTCAAAAATATGGGAAATACAAGACAATACAGGACACATGCTGAAAATATAGGACAAGTGAAATCCTTGAAAGAAGCCTTCTATGATGTAGCCTTTAAATAATTCCTGCATATTATGTAGCCTTTATATTATTCCTGCATATTATGTAGCCTTTATATTATTCCTGTATATTATGGAACCTTTGTACGAGTCCTTCATATTATGTAGCCTTTATATAATTCCTGTATATTATGGAACCTTTGTACGATTCCTTCATATTATGTAGCCTTTATATTATTCCTGCATATTATGTAGCCTTTATATTATCCCTGCATATTATGTAGCCTTTATATAATTCCTTCATATTATGTAGCCTTTATATAATTCCTTCATATTATGTAGCCTTTATATAATTCCTGTATATTATGGAACCTTTGTACGACGCCTGCATATTATGTAGCCTTTATATAATTCCTGCATATTATAGAACCTTTGTTCGATTTCTTCATATTAAGTAGCCTTTATATAATTCCTGCATATTATGGAACCTTTGTTCGATTTCTTCATATTAAGTAGCCTTTATATAATTCCTGCATATTGTGGAACCTTTGTTCGATTTCTTCATATTAAGTAGCCTTTATATAATTCCTGCATATTGTGGAACCTTTGTTCGATTTCTTCGGTTTATTAAATGACAAATGCAACCAGTAACAATGAGCTCATTTTATTTTTATACAATGCTCAACTGAACTAGTACTTTCTTGAGTTCAAACTGTGAAAGCACTAAATTACCTATTTTCCGTCCAGTAGAGTCGCCTTTCAATGCAGGGATGGAAAGAACAGCATTTACAATTTTCTATTGCTTTTCGTCGTAAGATGTTACCACAATGACATATATAGCTTTGCATTTGTGTTGTTATTACCATGCGTTGCAACAGCAAAGGATATATTTTGTAAACACTGGACTACACCAGTTGTTGTGCCAGAAGCCATTTTTCTTAAAATAGCCGCCATTTAGTTCTTGCGCACCCATATTTCTTTGCAACCTCGGAGTTAGGGAACATTTTTCTTAGCAATTTGCCCGCATGAACTGCAGTAGTTAAGGGTATATTATGCTCTACTAAGAATGAAGTGAATAAGCACTCTGCTCTTATTACATCCCAGTCGGCATTTCCAGATTTGGTGAAACAACCTGTTTTTTTGCGGGTTTCTCCCTGGCATTTTCAGATTTGTCATGTGTTTCACACTTATAACATGAACTGTTACACGCGTTCTCTCACCATGTGCTATGTTGATATTGCAATGACAAAACGTACAAAAAAGCAAATATATCTCCCTTTTGAGACATCTTAGTAAATAGAAAATCGACATTATATTGATCCCTGAATCTTTGATAGTTTTTAATGGTACCCATTTTAAATGATTGTAGTCTTAATAGTCAAACTATCCCAAGAGAACATGCTAGCTAACCTCATTAACACCTCACTATTTGTGCCATACTCAATAAATAATATGAAATACAAAACATTACACTTCAGAAATGCTGTACCATGACAACAAAACTTTTTTTTAATTTACTTCAATCATATGATATATTAATTATGTTTAGCATGGCCATCTTGACAGCCGATTGTAGACAAACAAATATAAGCTAGCTGATGAAATTCATCTCGAAACAAATATTGATGTACACATACAGGCAGCTATATCATTGCTCATGAAATTCACATTGATACATCGATACAATATACATTACAATAATCGAACTACGTCTTCACGGCGTTTAAAACCAAACCTAAAGTATATAAACATTTGTAAAAAATAATATTAGGACCCGTAAAATCGTAAAAGACATCTAGTTTAGTACATTTTACAGGAAAGTCATAATACCAGGATTACCGAGATCACACAGGCCTGCATCTAACCTTGCTATGTAGTCTTCATGGTACTTCATGTGTGTTCAATACCAGGATTATTGAGATCATACTACCCTGCATCTAACCTTGCTATGTAGTCTTCATGGTACTTCATGCGTGCTCAATACCAGGATTACCGAGATCACACTAGCCTGCATCTAACCTTGCTATGTAGTCTTCATGGTACTCCATGCGTGATCAATACCAGGATTACTGAGATCAATCTCTAGGATGTATCATGAACAGTGAAATGTTGAAAATAATGTGAGAGCATTGTGTGAATCAAACAGGCAATATATTATTTGATGCCGTACAGTAAGTTACGTTAGAATCAGTTGAATGTTAGTAAGGGTTCAAGCTTGGGTAGTGTTTAGACTCCAACTCACGTCCGTGGTGCCTCCCTCCCAACGGGGTTGCAGTTTGCCGAGCAGGGGCGGCTGCTGCGACAATGGGGGGAATCCCGGGTGGGACTGGGGGCGCTGGTAAACATAACCCACCATTGCATCGTCTTGGGTTCGGGACAGCTGGACATTGTTCGGGTCAAACTGTCAACAGCAACATGTTGAACATTGTTGAAATATCACAGGTGTTGTGGACAGCATTAATCACTATTTTAACTCATTTTAAGTGTCACGATGGAATGACAAAGGAAGGGCCAAGTATAAAAATATAACAGATACACAGCCCTACTCTAATACATATTAATAATATAACAGTTCTATAATAGGTTAGTAGTATTTATTAACACTATTACATATTAAATTGCCTCCAAGAGCAAAGTGAGTGAATGCATTAATTTGTTCCTAATCCTGGACTCAAAAAAACGTCAATTTATTTAAATTGATTCCGTTTTGCTCCATTTAATATTAGAACTAATAAGGCACCGTACAGTGATAAAAGATAAAATTGGTAAGACCAAAGCCTTTACAGTCCATGCTTTAGCAATTAAGCCTGAAATCTGCACCTTATTATCAAAATAAAAATATATATTGATGATTTACATCAATACAAGGTGGAGCAATTAAACCAAACTATTTTCATAATAAAATAGAAAACAATCCAAAAGAAAAAATTTTAAATGAAATAGTCGACAGGTTTTTTAAAAGCCTTGGAAACAAACATTATAATTTACTGTGCAAAAATAATGTAACTCAAATGTGCACCATTCTTGGCAATGCAAAATCTGTTATCGTTTCTGTATACCTTGTTCCGAGTTCACGGTCGTTGCTCAGCCGTCAGAATTTTTAAAGAAATAACGCAATGTCTCTTAACACACAACAACATTTTCACTATAAACTGGAATTCCGTGAATTTATCACAGATTTTAAGTTGCCCGGTCTCGGAAATTTTGTTTATTTACAAATACCTTTCAGGAATAAATTAGCCTCGTCAGTCACTATAAGAGTGTTTAGAAATTCCAGATTATGATGAATAAATTAGCCTCGTCAGTCACTATAAGAGTGTTTAGAAATTCCAGATTATGATGAATAAATTAGCCTCGTCAGTCACTACAAGAGTGTTTAGAAATTCCAGATTATGATGAATAAATTAGCCTCGTCAGTCAATACAATAGTGTTTAGAAATTCAAGATTTAAGTTCTTGCGCTAATTGAATTTTGTATGGATGAAATCGTAAATCTAGGTGCAAAATTCTGGAAAGACTCCTTCGAGACAGTTGCAATGTATGAGCGTATCGCCGTGCTCATCAACTTTGACTCTGCTCCATGGCCACCCTCATGCGCTCTATGTTTTTCGGATGTTTTTAAAAGTGTATGTGGTTTGTTCTGCACTGATCCACTTGCACGCCAATTGTTGTTTTGCTTCATAGCACTGGTCCCTGGCCACGCGTGTCACCAAACTCCCATCTACATGCGCATTGATCTTGAACAGTGGAGTGTCTTTTCATAAATTGTTCCACAGCAAATACGCGTTGTTGCACCGACCAACTATCCATTGTGTAATGAATCCAAGGTCACAGAGCACCTATTGCCACCTCTCTCACTATGACCACTCATACCGTTAACCAGTAGAACTATTGCCAACATAAAATTGATTCACTTTAATTGCCCCATCCTACACTAAAAGATCTAAGAACAAAAACATTGTGCTGGAGGTCCGGGGTTCAATCCTCGGTCCCGGCACAGATTTATCTGATTACCAAACCCCTCCTTCACCTCTAACAAGACATCTTGTGAATGTGAGGAATGCCAGGCCTCCACCGTGGTTCGGATTCCACGTTAAACTGTAGGTCCTCCATTTCATCTCACAATCACCCTACCATTACACATTAGCGTAAGCGCGTATAGCCCGAACGGGTGGTAAGACGCGGTGCTAATAATAATAATAACAACAAAAACATGAGCAAAGGACGTGCAGGTCTATTGGGACCCCAGTGGGGTTAAAAGAGTAGCCAGTCAAGTGTATGGGGACCTACTAGCCTAAAATGTGAAATTAAGTTCTATGAGAAATTAATCCACTCGAGTTTTATAGAAAAAGTTTAAGTCAATCTAAATAACAAAAAAATGAAGCATCATATAAATACAATTAGGCCTATTTTGACATTCTCTCACACTTTTATTATTGTTGTTTAAATGTATTATCTCAGGGTTATTGTCCCGAAGGGTCCTTTACAAAACATAAGATGAATAACAACAGAATGAGAACTGTCATCCTTTGATCAAATAAAACTATATCACTATAAATATTTAAGTTTATCTTAACACACTACTGTACCACTAAAAACATGGGAAGTTATCAAATACCATCAGGGGGCGTAGCGTCAAGAAAGACTTCAGAGACTAAAGGCCAATCTTACGTCTTGTTCAGGTTCTCGTAACTTAACTGTTCGTAAAATCTAACCGTTGGTTGAACCTAGCGTTGTGTTTTACAATACTATTTTTCTGTGCCCATCAAATTATGAACAGGTGCCATCCATTAGTTCTTATCATTAACTTTCTCGGAGCACTAGATTTGTTTCAAAGCTTCTGATTGGCTTAATTTTACCATAGAGAATATAAGCAAGTCATTACAACGTCTAAGGAATTGTTATGAAAACAAATCAATCAATAATAATAATATTTAGCACCGCTTCTTACTACCCGTTCGGGTTATACGCTTTAAGTACTAATTACTGTAATGGATTAGGAATTGGGAAGGATGAATTAGAGGAAGTGAACCCGCATTTGCGTGGAGTGAGAGTGGCAAACCATTTAGGAAAAACCACCCCCAGTTCACCCGACCGAGATTCGAACCTCGATCTCCCCCGTCCTCAGCAGTCGAGCTCAACACAACAAGCGCGTTAGCCAACTACGCCACCGAGGCGGGTACATATCAATCAAAGCAAGTCCAATTTATCATGCTTGCGTAAGGTTATCTGCTATCTTTTATTGTATTTATTTGTCTGCTAAAATGTATGTTGAAAATAATAAACATTAAGTTTAAATTTTATCAAAGAAAATGGTGCTAATTGAATAGATAAAAAAACAAACAATTTAAAATAAACAATTCTAATTGTTATTCAATCACTTCAAAAATTTCTAAGACTATTTTTGTATAAACGAAAACGAAAACGAAAAAAAAAAATTCTTCCTCATTATAAAAGTCCAGGAAATTATTTTTGTTCCGAGAATCTCTTTGGTCTTCTTGGTTGTTTTGAAACTTTTAATGCATTTTCAAAGTCGTCATGTAATCAAACAATAAATCACCCAGTTCATAAGATAAATAAATGTAATCTCACTTTAATAATAATCGCTTTGAAAACAATATGGCGGAGTGTTAAACTTTGTTAATGTGGACGTTATGTTTGCTAGCCAGAAGGTAGACCTCACGTTAACTTACGAGCACTTTTAACGTGGACATTGGTGCTGACCAAACATTGTAAAATTAAAAGTAGTAGTTATCACTTAACCCTATGTTAATCCCTTACGATTAAAATAATGTGACATAATATTGAGCCCAAGTCTCCGCAAACCTTATATTGGATAGTTAGTAAAAATAAATAATGTTTATATAATATTGTAAGTTTAAGAACAACGTAAATTACACTTAAATAAATTCTTCTTGGACAGAGAAAATATTATTTGTTTCCCTTTATCTAAAGAGACTATCCTTAATTTGTAGCACACATTTTTTTGTTTCTAGTTGCCATCCCTCCTTTCATACACCCGCCTCCCCCCTTTATCACTACTCAAGGTGTGCCAGTAGGAACCTCGGGAAGAAGCTAGTCTCAACAGAGTTGTCAATTGTTTGGTGTTTAGATATATCGGTACGGAGTTAACATAATACTAAATAGGTATTACTTGTAATATTATGCATATAAACAAACAGGCCTATATTGTAAACAATAGTAAACTAAATATCTTCACTTCTAAATGCTAGTTTATTATAATTTATATGAAATAATTGTGAACAGTTTTGATTATTTGTTATACTTTACAATGTTGCAATTTTAACTTTTGACAAGGGGTGGCATCAAGACCCACATCGGCCTTTGGTAAGAACTATTTCACAAACATTAACAATAGAGTTAAGTTACCGGTAATAATTTTTTTAAATCATAGCGTTTTCATGAGAAATCTTTTTGGTTCCCCATTTGTGCACGTTAAGCCTTTTCTAATAATTGTTAATTACTTTTGACTTTTACCCTAACTCTTGAGGACAATGTTTTGTGTAGTGTGCTCCTTTAAATTATTTAAACAATATTTAGTTTCTATCTAAGATTTAAAATGGAAGGAAAATAAGCTGATATCTTGTTTAGTGTGTGATCATATTATAAATATAATTAGCTTACATGCCATGTGAACAAAGACCAGTGATTATAATAATATTGCTTCGGATAGAACTAATATAAGTTATAATAGGTTAATACGATTTTAACTAAAATGTCTGTCTAGCATTCTTTGTAATGTCAGCTAATATACCAATAAATACCAGAACCCGAGATAGATAATAGGACTATTAAAATTGTTATTTGATATACCTACAGAGTTGTGGTTGTTTTTTTTTAATATGTAAGCTGTTGGACAAAGAAACAAAATAATGTTCCCCAGTAGTACCCTGTGAACGACCTCGCTATCAAGTTAAGAATTAAAATGTATCAAACAGTGCCTTTATACACAAAAGGATGTAAGCAAATACCATCTAAATATTATCAAATAGCGATAACTAGTAAATGTGTTCTTTCCCAATGACGTATCAATTGTAGAGAGTTTACCCATCACTCGAACAAAAGAATACTAACCTGCTGTCTCATAATTTGTGGCGATGACACATGCCCATTTGTGTGGCTCAGCATTCCGCTTTGATCACTTCCTAACCACTTCATTTATTCCACAACTGAAATTAAAATAGACAATATACGTCAACAATGGCAATTGAAAACTTTTAAGTGCAATGAACTGTTTTTTATATGTGAAAAACAAAGGAGAGCTTTAGATGACATTTAAAAAAAAATTGACACTGAAAACAATGGCAGCACGCTTTGACAGCAAACCAATACTCGAGAAAATAATCGTCATTACACCAATGGCGTGAACATAATAGAGCCACAACCAGGTAAAAGACCATCAAAACTTACCACTTTGATATTTCTGTAACTTTATTTCATTGATCCTAGTTTATCCGCAGAAAGAAAATACACCGACACCAAACACACAGAAAATCCAAAATGTCTACTAACAAAGCTTATCAACCGCGCGCAAGAAACGATTATACAAACAAAACTAATCTATGTACAATTAATTACGAGGATAAGTTATATATTGAACATAAACATCACCGCAAAAACGCCATTGATATATTAAGATGAACCGCGATTTGATACACAAATAATATACATTCAGTTGAACGCCATTTTTCTTCACTTTAGCATGCTGGGAAAATGATTCGTAAATAAATTAAACGCGGGAAATTTGGGAATGGCATAATAGTTCACAGATTCTGTAAAGTGAGCTGAATACAATTTTAAGCATTAATGCTAAAGCAGAGTTTATATTTATTAAGTTTCTTTATTTGAGATATTTGAAGAAATTTTACAAATGTAAACGTTTATTCAAGTGAGATTAGAAAATATTTAAACAGTGGCGTAGCTAGAGCTGGTGCCACCCGGGGCGGTGCCTGAGTTTGCCACCCGTCTAAATACACAACATACTTAGGAAAATGTCAAAACTGCACTTAGGGTGTGGTTGGGGGGAAATAATACACCTTGTTTACTTCTGAAGTGCATAATTTAATTACAACATTTTTATTTTTTTTTCTGTTAGAAAAATTGCATATGATATTAATGATGATTATTTCGTCTGTTAGTTTCTGTTCTATAGAAAGTACGGCAATATTTCTCAACAGTAAGGTACCCATTGTATGTCTAAAGTAATTCTTGATCAATTCTATTCCAAAAAAACTCCGTTCAAAGGCAGCAACACTAACAAAAATTGTTAGGAAAACTCGTAAAAGTATTACAATATTTGAAAAAGAGTTCCCAAGACTGTATTTTTTTAAATAAACTGCAAAAGTTCAAGGGAATCTTGCTCCCACGTCTATGTTTCGTCTTGCGTAGCAGCAACAACAATATACATTCTCTAGTATTTTTCTCTCAACGAGGAACTCTTCCTTATAAATAGCATCATACGGTTAGCCATTGTTTAGTTGATACATTTGTAAATCAAAAGATTCGATGGTGTGAGAAAGGAAAATTTCTCAGCAAAAACATTAAGCTGTTGCAATCTGAGAGTAATTTATTGGATCACTCTGTAGAGCAAAGAAGATATTTCTCTTCTCAACTCAGTTTAGTACGATAATTCAGCATCTAGTGATTCTTCATCGACTTTGACGTTCCATGACTATCCCAAGATTTTCACAAATTTATTTGGCATAGGCTATTGAATTGTTAACTAGTTCGTTCCTATTTTCAGTTAGAAATTCTTTCAAAGCCTCGAGTTTTATATCACATTTTGTACTTTTAATTCTTTTGCTTGGAGATAGACCTGTGTGTTGTTAATTCCTAGAAGGAAGGATCCCCACGGGCCAGGAAAGTACAAAAAGGGAACCGATTGAAACGCACCAAGCAGCACGCCAGCATCTGACCTGGTATTTTCTTTATCACCAGTTAACTGTTCTAAAACACTTCAGATTTTCGAAAAAACACATATATATATTTTACGATACTAGCAGTTTCTCCCCTTGTACTTCATCGAATTTCTACTACGTACTTGACACTTTGACAAATGACTGAAGTCAGAATATCCCAGTCATGTGTCAAAGAAGAAAAAACACAAATAAACTCACCACAGTTAAAAAAAAAAAAGCAACAGAAACTGCATGAATACCCGCCAAATTCAGCGTATGATTTGTACTTGTGACAAATTCTGCTTTTGTATTAAATTCTTTGATAAGTCTTTGGACGCCATTATGTTGACCAACCATCAAATCAGCATTACCATATGCTTGTACTCTACAACTTTGAGTACCACTTCCATCGTTTTCTAATTTTTGCAAACAGTTGAAATATTCTCGGCGGTTTTATCTTTTGTTTCAATGAAATCAACAAATGATTCTCCTAACGTCACTTTATTTCCATCGATCACAACATAGCGCCAAACTTGACTCTTTTGATCCTTATGAAAAAAAATCAGGAGTGCTGTCGAATATTATAGAAAATTATTTGGCTTCTTTTACTCGCTCGATAACTTTGCTTCTTACATTTTCTTCCAAATTTTCTATAAACTCGTTGTGAATAGTAGGCGACATATAGGATTTAGTAAACCTTTACCCCAGCTTGATTCTTAGGACATGTTCACGTAGCACTGGATCGTATTTCACCAACAAATAAACTAATTCTATATAAAAAAAATCTTCTATTTCCTGTTGATTCAGATACATCATTAGTCTCATAATAAATTCCTTCTCGATGATCCCGTAAGACTAAATTCTGTTTCGCTAGGAATCTAGCCCTATCCAACAATCTTGCAAGTATTTCCCTAGACGTCGTCACTTATTTTTTTAACTTATTTTGTGCCTTTTTATCAATTGTTGCTCCATGTCCAACTATAATTTCAAACTCCTTACATTGTGTGAAAGTTCGAACATTTTCTACGCTGTATTCATGCTTGAATATTTTAAGATTAAGTTTCCACCATATGTTGAGATATTATATACATATATTTAAAAAATCAAAGTTGAGTTATATTGTTTTATTTATAAGAATTTGAATTATTGGGAAATTTAAGTGTTTTGTTATATATTTACATTTTAATTCTTTTATCAGTAAATAATAAAATTGGGTCTGACCTCTTGTAGGCGACTACCCCGGCAGAGTAAAAACTTTGTTTTCATTGAGTAGACCAAAAGTGCCGCCTCCTGAAAAGACCCACCCGGGGCGGACCATACCTGCCCCCCCCCCCCTTCCTTTAGCCGCGCTACTGGGTATAAAAGTGAATTTCAGATTCAAATTAAGTAGATTAACTTATTGATCTAATTTTACTTAAGACTTGAAGAACACTTGAAAAGTGTCAAGGGTAGTCAGTAGCTACATGATTCATTTTCAGTTGAGTAAATATAATTTTATATTACTGTACACAACTAAAATAATACTATCTTTACCCACTTCGGTGGCCGCATGGTATAAGGCGCTACTCTCGCACTAGACAAAACTGCCGATGAAGGGAAGATCGAGGTTCGAATCTCAATCAGGTGTGCTGGGAGCGGTTTTCTAAAATGGGTTTACACTCACCCTCCACGCAAATCCCTAAATCCGTTAACTTAGTAAGTATATAGAAGTATAACCCGAACAGGTAGTAAGACGCAATGGTAAAATAAAACCTATCTTTGCTACTAGTTTAAATACCTTCAGATGTTTATGTGTAGTTGATTTGTCCATTTAAATAAAGATTATAGTATATAGTCATTGTCGAAAAGTTGTGTCTCCACTGGAAAAACATAGATAAATTTTGTAATAATGTTTAAAAATGTTTCGCATTCAAAAACTACTTAATCGATTTCAGTCAACAACCTCTACAGACTGGAAGAACGTTTTTGTATCATCATGTTTAGTTTGTTTTCTATGGTTAAATATATATCCAACACCGTGTCTACACTGGATAAACTGTTTATGGTTTGTGTCAACATGTGGGACGAAGGCGTTTTAGTAGCGGTCGCTGCTTATGTAGTAATGTTTGCAAGTGTACCACAAAAATAAAAGCACAAATGTTGGGCTCGACCAGGAGTGCCAAAGAGAAATGCGTGTGGTGTAAATTGATTACTAAAATATAATTAAGAAAGATAGCCTCTTCTACGGAAAGAAGCTTCAAAAATGCATACGTATGTCTAGCTCTGACAATGAGTTATTACTTGGGAAGATTAAGCCGATATCAAGAAAAACAGACACAAGCTTCAGGAAAGTTATAGCAGCCCAAGAACTAGTTCCTGTAATACTACGATTTTTTTTTTTTTTTTTTTAGCAAAT